>LPNX010136600.1:659423-776801 GCA_001517045.1 Pseudotsuga menziesii
CATGCAATGATGCCTGCATAATTCAAGAATTCTCCCACAATTCTTATGATAATAGAAATTGTCATGAGCTCCAAAATGGAAAATAATTGGACACATGTGTAGATTGCAGAAAGCTTATGATATTTACTCTTGTATCAAACATGGAGGGTTTACTGCAGATTGTGTTGCTTGCCATACATTGATTATTTTTCTTTGCAAGGAGCACCAAAGCTCAAGGGAGAAGACGTTTTGGAGATGGAAGAATCTATATGTTTTGACTTGGAAAATGTAGGTTATGTTATTAGAAATCATTCTCTCCAAATTTTTGTTTGTAATCAAAATCACTATGGAGCAAGGTTTGAATCCTAGCTTGGTAACCTAAGACTACAATCTAATTGTTGGATAACATTCATATGATTTTCCAACACTACATCTCTTCATGCAGTGATGCCCACATAATTCAAGAATTCTCCCACAATTCTTATGAAAATAGAAATTGTCATGACCTCCAAAATGGAAAATAATTGGACACAGGTGTAGATTGCAGAAATATTATGATATTTACTCTTGTATCAAACATGTGGGATTACTGTAGATTGTGTTGCTTGCAATACACTGATTATTTTTCTTTGCAAGGAGCACTAGAGCTCAAGGGAGAAGAAGTTTTTGGAGATCACAGAGTCTATATTTTTTGACTTGGAAAATGTAGTTTATGTTATTAGAAAGAATTCTCTCCAAATTTTTGTTTGTAATCAAAACCACTATGGAGCAAGGTTTGAATCCTAGCTTGGTAACCTAAGGCTACAATTAAATGGTTGGATAACATTCGTATTATTTTCCAACATTGCGTCTCTTCATGCAGTGATGCCAACATAATTCAAGAATTCTCCCACAATTCTTATGACAATAGAAATTGTCATGACCTCCAAAATGGAAAATAATTGTACATAGGTGCAGATTGCAGAAAGCTTATGATAATTACTCTTGCATCAAACATGTGGGGTTTATTGCAGATTGTGTTGCTTGCAATACATTGATTATTTTTCTTTGCAAGGAGCACCAAAGCTCAAGGGAAAATAAGTTTTTGGATATGGTAGAGTCTATATTTTTTGACTTGGAAAATGTAGGTTATGTTATTAGAAAGTGTTGTCTCCAATTTTTTGTTCGTAATCAAAATCACTATGGAGCAAGGTTTGAGTCCTAGATTGGTAACCTAAGTCTACAATTAAATGGTTGGATAACACTCGTATGATTTTACAACACTGCATCTCTTCATGCAGTGATTCCCACATAATTCAAGAAGTCTCCCACAATTCTTATGACAATAGAAATTGTCATAACATCCAAAATGGAAAATAATTGGACAGAGGTGTAGTTTCTAGAAATATTATGATATCTACTCTTGTATATCAAACATGAGGGGTTAATTGCATATTGTGTTGCTTGCAATACATTAATTATTTTTCTTTGCAAGGAGCACCCGAGCCCAAGGGAGAAGAAGTTTTTGGAGATGGCAGAGTCTATATTTTTTGACTTGAAAATGTAGGTTATGTTATTAGAAAGCATTCTCTCCAAATTTTTGTTTGTAATCAAAATCACCATGGAGAAAGGTTTGAATCCTAGATTGGTAACCTAAGGCTACAATTAAATGGTTGGATAACATTCGTATGATTTTCCAACACTGCATCTCTTCATGCAGTGATGCCCACATAATTCAAGAATTCTCCCACAATTATTATGACAATAGAAATTGTCATGAGCTCCAAAATGGAAAATAATTGGACACATGTGTAGATTTCAGAAAGCTTATGATATTTAATCTTGTATCAAACATGCAGGGTTTACTGTAGATTGTGTTGCTTGTAATACATTGATTATTTTTCTTTGCAAGGAGCACCAGATCTCAAGGGAGAAGAAGTTTTTGGAGATGGAAGAGTCTATATTTTTTGTCTTGGAAATTGTAGGTTATGTTATTAGAAAGCATTCTCTCCAAATTTTTGTTTGTAATCAAAATCACTATGGAGCAAGGTTTGAATCCTAGCCTGGTAACCTAAGGATACAATTAAATGGTTGGATAACATTTGTATGATTTTCCAGCATTGCATCTCTTCATGTCGTGATGCCCACATAATTCAAGAAATCTCCCACAATTCTTATGACAATAGAAATTGTCATGACCTCCAAAATGGAAAATAATTGGACACAGGTGTAGATTGTAGAAAGATTATGATATTTGCGCTTGTATCAAACATGTGGGGTTGACTGTAGATTGTGTTGCTTGCAATACATTGATTATTTTTATTTGCAAGGTGCACCATAGATCAAGGGAGAAGACGTTTTTGGAGATGGAAAAGTCTATATTTTTTGACTTGGAAAATGTAGGTTATGTTATTAGAAAGCATTCTCTCCAAATTTTTGTTTGTAATCAAAATCACTATGGAGTAAGGTTTGAATCCTAGCTTGGTAACCTAAGGCTACAATTAAATGGTTGGATTTTTGTGTAAAGGCCGAACATACATAATCTATAATGGATTTGTTAAACAAGATGAAGCATGAGGGACATTCTCCTAAAGTGGTGACATATACAACATTGATTGATGATTTCTCCAAAGTGAGATTCATGGATCAAGTTCATGATATGTATAATGAAATGGTCCAAGAAGGATGTCGTCGTAATTTATTTCTTTCAAAACTTTAATTTATGGGTATGTGAAGTTAGGGAAACTTAGAGGCTGAAGAATTGTTGACACAGATACTTGATGAAGTGTAGTCTGTTGATGTAGCCTTTCTTTGGTGACCTTGTAAATGAACTATATAATGTAAATGAGATAGAGAAGGAATTTCAAATCTATCTTAATATGATTGATGTAGGTTTCATCTTTTTGTACCCAACGGTCCCTTTGACCTACTTCAGTGAGCATTCATTGGACATTCATAAATTTATCTTATATTATATTATATGTCATTATGAGGACTATTGACACTCTAATAGTGGGATTATGCAAGATAAAACAAATCGAGGATGCTCTCTATATCATTCATTATGTTGCTATAAGGGGTTACTCTATTTCCTCTGCTATTTATAAAACTCTTAATGGTGGCCTATGTAAGGCTAGTCAAATTGATAAATATCACATACTTCACAAGGAACTGTTAGACCAAGGACATCGACCAAGTAATACAATTTCTTCCATTTTGTGTCACGTCCCCGTGCCTCTGACCGGCGAAGAGGACGCGACCCATGGCGCTAACCATTCGGGCTAAGAGCCCCATGAACATGCGTATGCACAAAATTGCTGAAGCAGAATGCTGAACGGAAATACATTGAAATAAAACATGCACCAATGCCATTATTTATCACACACAACTATAAACTAAGCACACATGAATATTTATCATGCACAGATGCAATTATTCAACATTCACAGCTATAATTATGTATCTTGCACATCGGAATTAACGCGCATTCATTCAAGCATTCATTCAACATGTTCAACATTATCATTAACCGAAATATAGTTGCAGAAGTAAAAATGTGCAAAATCACTTATCTTATGGAAACTTCACTCCGCAACCAGCTACGTCGCTGCAACGTTCCACCCAACCCTAGGCCAGCGTGCTCCTTAATCTCTCAGCAACGCTACCACCCCCGAGCTGGGCATGATTCACCAAGGAATAAGGGAACTAGCAGGCTTACACATATCCAAGGACATACAAAACACAGCCAAGCCAACACAGTTGGGTTTATCAGGCCATCAAGGAGTTGGGAAAGGCTAAATGCTAAGCTGGTGGGCTCAATACAGAGCCAAGAACACCTACACCAGAACTAGCCGGACTTCTCAGACACCCACACACACCCAAATCAAGGAATCAATCCCTTCTCTGCTACACAGTCCCTCAGGCCCTGCATTCCCTTCCAGTGCTATTCAGGGGTTGTGGAGAAGAAAGTCATCCCTCTAGCTCTGTCTGTGTGGTTTCCAAACACCAGGTTTATCAAGCAAACCAAGCCCCCATCCCTACTCCCAACACAGTCCGAAGATCAACCATTGCACACATGCAATCAATCAGCTATTACAACTTAATAGGGAAAACGATTCCAAACAATCCACAGCAGCCTCAAAACGTAGCAGCAAACAAGGCTCATAGCATGGGGAAAACAACAGTCCCAAAATGTATCAATGTACAATACCAACAAACTTGAAGAGACAACAGCATGTCCCAGGCAATGGATCCATCGGAATACTTAAACAGACCATACCAGTCTGTGAGACAACCAAAAACGTGAATGGTCCTTCACAGCAAATCGTGGATGGAAGAGCACGGCTCTCAGCTCGCTGCATCAATCGAAAAACCAGGAAATTCCTATGCGTGAGGATAATGAACGGACAATGGTTCATGTGCGAAGATGAATAGGTCCCAGCTTGTGCATGGATGAACAGGCTACAGAGAGGATGCGAATTGGACGTGCGTGAGTGTTCAGCACAGGCGTGGAGAGGAGAATGTGCCCGTGGGAGTGAAAGCAGGTAAATCCTGCGCGTGGAGGTGAACAGACAATCATGAGGCCTGCGTATTGGAGAGTTCCTGAAGCTTTCTCTTGCCATTGTGAAGTCAAACATGGTGGAGTGTGCGTGTGGGTGAGGACTGACAGTCCTGCCACCCCACTCCCAAAACAATAACTGCCTCAACCACCAGCAGCCATTCTTCAATGGAGGTGGTTGGGTAAGGTAAAGAAAGAAGACACATGGGTATTTTCCCTTATTGGCCAAGGTTTTACATTTTCCCCACCCTTACCCCTGTGAAAATCATGCCCCTTCTCATTTTAGTTGCCGCGATCGTAGTTGGTCAGGTTCATTTTAATTAAATATGCATATTTACATGATGCTGAAAATTAATATGTATGTCACTTTCCCCGATATACCATTGGTGACAATTTAAATCCAAAACATAGCATAGCCGATCAATGGTGGGGCCTTGGCCTTTAGCTCCGCACCATGATCATTACAATATATACATCATGTACATTTAATGCAACGGGGTCAAAAACCAGGGTGTTACATTTTGATTGATGGGCTCTTGAGGACTAATAATATAGGACTAACCCATGAGATTGCAAATGAAATTACCAAAAATGGCTTTACTCTAGTGGCTGGAAATTTGAATGCATTGATCAATGCTATGTGTAAGGTTGATAGAGTGTAGCATGCAAGAAAGTATCTAGTGGAGATGAAAAGACCCTATATAGTTTCTATATCACATTCATTGGGGGTCTCTACATGGTTGGGTATGGTGGATGAGATGATAAATAAACTAGAGAAAATTATTAGTAAGGGCCTCACCCACATATGCTATGTAGTCTTCACTCATCAAAGCTTTCTGCAAATCAAAGAAAGTTGAAGTTGCTGCCCAGATATTGAACCAAATTCTTAGGGAACGCATGTTCCAGGTTCCAGAAGTTTTATGTATGTCATGCATCATCTTGGAAAATTGGGAAAAAAGTTTGAGGCATCAAAAGTTCACTAGGAAATTATAGAGTCTAGATTTACTATACATGTTAGAGTACACTCTGAATTAATGTCTTCTCCATTTCAGGATGGTGAAGTGGGAAAATCATTATCGTTACTAGACAAAATAATTAGGAGAGATTGTGTAACTGAATTTTTGACATATGGTATTTCATAAAACAACTTTTCTCCAAGGGAAAAGTTGATGAGGCACCCAAGTGTTTAGATGACATAAACCAAAGATATCCAACACCAGGTATTAGATTATGAGAATTTCAAAACAGTAAAATTTATTATTTTTCCCAAGAGACCACTCTTGGACGAAGAAATTGAGATGGCTCTGCTTTGAAAGAAAGTATTGAACCGAGACCATTGTCAAAATACTTTGCTGAGTTTGGTCACATGAAATAACCCTTCATAAGTTATATTTTTTTTCTTATAAAGGGATATAATCTTGTTAGTCAATCTTTTAGGGTTTTTCCTGCAAACATAGTCAAAAATTTTGATTTTCCTTGTGCAAGTTGTTTATGGGATCTACAAAAGTTGGGAAAGGTGTTTGCATTGAACAAAATGGTTAGATATGGATCCCATGTCTATGTGCTTCTCAAAACTAACTATTTCTTCTAGAATGTTGGTTCATGTGTCCTCCAAGATGTATTTAATGTTGCATTTATGTGAATATTGTTGGTTCATGTCCTCCAATATGCATTTAATGTTGCATTTATGTCAAGAAAGTTGCAAGAATAATACTAGCACTTTTCAAATATCTGAAAAAGGGTTGAATGTTGATTTTGTATACATTTAAAGCTATACAAGTTGGGAATTTTATTCTAGTAAGTGAAATGAGAAAATAATCCACTTCAGTAAGTAGTTTGATGTGACCAGGACAATGTTAGACAAAGAAACAACAATTTCCTTGAAGTGTGGTATTGAAAGAAAGAAAAAATGGCCAGGTGGTGACTTATGGCTATTGTACATAATAGCATCTGTGTTTTGTGGAAATGGAGGATGAGTTCATGATTTTTTATGAACCAAAATATATACCTTCTATTCCAAAGGATAAATTACTGAAATTTCAGTGTCATTTGAGAGGTAATTTGACTTCCCTACTGACATTTCCCATTAGCTATGCATAGAGAAAAAACATGACATCCAAAGAGAGCATCACACATGTAAATTGTGTATCTAAGAAACTAAACCAAAATACCATTTTGTATTTAGATGCACTATCTAATATGAAATATGTGGTCATTTTTTCGTGTTTAGAAACTTTGAGTGTTCCTTGACAATTTTCAAGGAAAATGAGATTGAAAGATCAAGATGACTTGCATTGCTGCTTTGTAAAATGGTTCAATTCTTAGAAAAAAATCTCAGTGACAAATCTGCCTGCATCACTAACTAAAGGCCCGTCACCTCTTACTTCTAATATCCCGAGGAATCCAACCATAAAAACAATCTTCAATGATATTCCAATACTAGATCTGTCAATCAATGTAGGATTCAAATCACACAACTTGTGAAAAATAAGAATCTCATCACAAACTTCTTCTTCGCCTTGGATTTTAAAAGAGCTAATGGTTGACTACGTTGCTAGTTTTGTGCTTCCTACTTAGATCCCATCAATCAAACCTTTAACCATGTTGTGCTTTTTCAGGTTATTAGAGCTCACTGTTGCCTATTTTAAAATTCTCCTTCTCTTCTTCTATTTCTTTTATAGCTGTTACAGAGATTCCTTCCCACTCACATTCGTTACTCATTATTGTAATTCTGTAGCCCCGCTGGTTTTTTCGGTCACTAGTGGAGTTAACATTTAAATTAAATATATTTAATTTAGATATCTAGTATATGAAGAATAAAGTCTAGAGAAGAAAACATAATTTGCACAAATAGGCCACATCGTAAAGCATGAAATACGACTTGGATATTAACCTAATTACCTACTTACCTGCGATATTAACCTACCATATCACTTATAGATAATATCTTTGTAATAAGAGAAGTCAATTTATTTCCATGTGACTTTAGTGTTCCAAAGCCTCTCCTGTTTAAAGAACTCCTTTCAGTTCTCCCTTGAAAAGACTCCCGCACAGAGTTTCATGATTATATAAGTTTTGGAAATCATTGAATAAAATGGGGTTTTAATGTAACAAATACTTATGTGCTTCAGTGCTATAACAATGTTTATTGACACCATATTTTCTTGGAATCCATTGTTATTTACTTTTACCATTCCATGGTTATCCAACGCAGTATTCTATCTTTATTTTAGACCCTACGTGTTTTCTACAGGTCATTTTGGAGGCTATCGCTTGCATATGCGGTCCTATCAGTCATTTTGGAGGCTATCCCTTGCATATGCAGTCCTATCAAGTCGGATATATTTTGGTAGATTGGCTCAAGTTTTCAACTTGCTTTTGGACTAGAGTTTTGTAGTGAGATTATGAGTTCTAAGCATGAACATGTCGTTCTGAATGGCCAGAACTATGGCTTGTGGGTAAATATATCGAAATGCTATTGAAGAGTAAAGTTCTTTGGAGATTAGGCAAGCTTCAATATTATCAAGAAAAATATAAAAATTCATAGTAAAAAGGAAACTTACCAGTGATTTTAAACTAGATACCTACGCTTCAGTATTTAATGCCAGGGAATAAAGAAAAAATGCACCATCGGACCAATCAAATTGCAATACAACAAGAGGGTGCAAGCAGGAACTTTCACATGGGTGGACACATCGAAGGAGAGGCTACTACATCATAAAATATCTAGAAAAAGGACTGATGATAGAAGGCAAGGTACATGCAGAGATTATTCGACATAGAAAATGATAGTAGAACTGAAATGTAGAAAATTCCCTTACTTTATAGTTATTGCATCTAATGGGAACCCTGCGGGCTATCTTTCATTATAGATAGGCTGCGGGCATAATCCACAAGAGGGATAGTGCAAAAAGGAATAAGCAACAACATGGAAAATTATTGGTGCAACTATCGATCGCACAACACATATGGGTTGTTATCCAAAATTCACTTTTATAACAAGAATTTTTGTATCAATTCACAGTAAATCAATAAAATTAGCAGGGATTTTGCAAGCAAAGAAGGTGTTGTTTACTCCAGAGATGTAGAATTCATGGCTCGCCTATTCAAGGACCTCCGGGTTCTCTCCAATGTTTTTTTTATCCATTGCAGCGATGGAAATTAAATAGCGAAATTGTAAACCCTCAACAGTGGTGAATATCCATACCAATATCGGCAACAGGGATTACTAATATCCATATCCATAACCCACCAAACCCTCCTATGTTTGGCACCAACGAATAGGATATTTGGGGCGAACGAGCAGGTTGAGAAGTAATTGACGGAATTGAAGGAAGATGGTTAAGGAAAATTGGCCATCGACCATGAATGCCATTGCCGTAGAGGTGGGTGGAGAGCTGTTGGGTCAAGAGTTGGGCCGACGACTTGTGCAAATGCAAATAGATTTTTTTGTTTCTTTATATATATATTTTGTTTTATTTTTTATTTTATTATATAAATTATATAGATTTTTTTGTTTTTGTTTTATTTTTATTATATAAATTATATAAATTTCTTGTTTTTGTTTTCTTTTTATTATTTTATTAAATAAATTATATTATTTTTTGTTTTTGTTATATAATTTTTTTGTTTCTGTTATATATTTTTTGTTTTATTTTTATTATTTTATTATATAAATGATGTTAATTGGTTATATATTATATATTTTTTAATAACTGTCATATAAGTTGTTTAGTTTTATAAATGGAGTAGTCTACGGAGTTGACGTTTTGGCCCAAAAGCCAGTCGTCATCACCACTTCTGGTCCAAATCATCGACTCCAATCGATACCAAAATCTGATCAATACTCTCTGGGATGACGACTGACGATAGCCACAAGTAAGGGTCCCAGATCCCCTTGAGAATCGACCATTCGAATGTGCCTCCTCCACGTAGAATTACCAAATGCATCCAATGCATGGTCAAACAAATACGTCAACTTCGTATCTGTGGCCTGAAGGTATCATTCGACCCATGCTGTGCAATGACATGTGCAATAGGTAAACCTTCTTGTAAAGTTCAATCACTTCTTCTAATGTCTGCTTCAGTTTTTCTTTGGAGCATGTGAGGAATGTTGATGTGCAAAAACCAATGACCTTTGCAAATAGTGGCATTGCAAGAGGGTGTGTTGGGATATAATAAACCCACTCATACACTTAGGATAAAATAATTAATCAATAATGATTAATTATTCACCCACTAGCTTAATTAGTTGGCATCCACTTAAAGTCAATGCATGCCATCCATATCCTAGGAATGATTTATTTCTGATTCTGGGTTCCTCTAGAATTAGTATACAGGACCATATAGCAGATTCTGCTTTTTCTGCTTTTTTCTGCTTTTTCTGCTTTATCCTGCTTTTCTATGGATAAGATAAAAGCTAGTCAACTAGGAAACTGGGTGCTTTTGTTTCCAACCCATCTTCCATTAGTTTTTCTCCATTAGCATATTATTTCCATCTCCTTGACAACTCACTCATGCTTTTGCCAACTCGTGAGGTGCTTGGTAGATTGGAAAGTGCTTTATGGGGTTTATCATAATTAGTAAGCCTGCTTTTATGAGCTAGCTTGAGTTGTCTTCATGCAACTCCTTTTTCCTTTATAAGGATGTATTACCTATGTAATAATATCAATTATCATTTATTGATCATTCATTAATGTGTGTTCATTAATTCTTCTTCTTCTCTCATTATGCTAATTCTCTACAATTCTCTGTGAGGTTAATTGTGTGCCTAGATCCTTAGCCAGTTTATGACATTCCTTATGCCATCAAGGTTTTAGAATTTCTACATGGTATCAGAGCTAAGGTTCTCAAATTTCAAGTTCTACATGCTATTAGAGCTGAGGATATCAAAGATCTACATGATATCAGATCTTTGAGAGTTCATTAATTAATCCTCCTTTTCAGATTTGCAGGTTTATTTTGCAGGTTCAACTTCGAATGGATTCAATAATATCAGTTCCTCTTCTTTCTCCATTCACAAGTTATTCAGAGTGGAAACTGAAGATGATTTCATATCTAAAGAGACAAGGTCTCTATGAGATATCTATTGGAGCTGGTGAAGAATCTTATGAAGAGCCAAGTGACTGGTTGAATGACTGTGACAGAGCAATTGGAGCTATTTGTCTATCTATCTCTCCATGCATGCGCTACCTTATTGATTCTGTTGATTACCCAAAAGATCTCTGGACAATATTGGATAGAGTTTTGGGAAAGGACAATAAGGATCCTTCTAGCTATGTGGAGAGTGCCTCTAGCTCCTCAATGATTTCTCTCTCTCAAGATGTCTCAGCCTCTACAGTCTCTGATGAAGTTGATCATGAAGAATAAATTTCTCATACAGTTCCTGTTGCTACTACTCTCCTTGATTCGAATGCTTCCTCTTTCAATCAAGAAGCAAATATTGAAGAGCCATCTTTTTCTGTGCCTCCTGAAGTAGAAGATCTTGATTTATCTTCTCATGATGCTGTTGATGAAAAAGAAGTGACTAATGGAGCTGCTATTGCTATTTCTATTGATGATTCACTCACACATTCAGTGTTCTCTATGTCTGCTATCATGGATTCTGAGATCCATATGCTAGACCTCTCACACCCTGTGCATGCTTCTCTTCTTGATGGTGCGCAACCCAGTGATTTCCAGGATGCTTTTTTAGCCAAATCAAGTCCTTCCAGTGTTTTTCCACTTACCATACTTGATCCCATGTGATTCTACAGCTCCTCCTTTGTTCTTGGCACTCATTCTCAGAGCCTCCTTGAAGATTTTGAACATCACAATCTTTCCTCCTCTCATACTTCTACCATAGAGGATTCTTTACCAGTATATTCCCATGAGTCTACTGTTGTGCTTTTTTGTGATCTATTGGATTATTTGGAAGCTAGATCAACCCATGGATCCCATGCATTCACACTCTTTGATCCCATGCCTTCTCTATGTTCCTACATGATCACTTGCACACATCCTCTCTGTGTAAATGAAGGTGGAGACATGATACATTCGCTTGGACAGTTATTTCACCTATCTAGAGCTCATTTCATCTCTACTGGTTCGAAGTTCAAGTCATATCATCATCTTGGAGCTGATTACAAGTCTCAAGATCCTCCAGTATTGCCTTCACATCATTGGATTTCAGTTGTTCTACATGGTCCCAGGTTCCATCCTACAGCTGTTCTTGATCCAGGTGAGCAGATTTATCTTCTTCCCAAGAAGAATATTCCTCCAGACATCTGCATTTAGTTTGGAGCAGCAGCAACACCAACAGTTCAACATTTTTGGTATTTCTTTCATGTCCTTCTTGAGGGAGGATTTTCCCCTTGAGGTTTTGCCTCTTTCCTCATTTCTTTGGACAACATAAATTGTAAAAAGGGTGACCATAGCTTTATTGCTGGGCCCTATATGCATATATATTTCTGATTAGTTCAGGAATATCATCATAAAGTCAGGCTTAAAGGGGGGTGTTGGGATATAATAAACCCACTCATACACTTAGGATAAAATAATTAATCAATAATGATTAATTATTCACCCACTAGCTTAATTAGTTGGCATCCACTTAAAGTCAATGCATGCCATCCATATCCTAGGAATGATTTATTTCTGATTCTGGGTTCCTCTAGAATTAGTATACAGGACCATATAGTAGATTCTTCCTTTTCTACTTTTTTCTGCTTTTTCTGCTTTATCCTGCTTTTCTATGGATAAGATAAAAGCTAGTCAACTAGGAAACTGGGTGCTTTTGTTTCCAACCCATATTCCATTAATTTTTCTCCATTAGCATATTATTTCCATCTCCTTGAAAACTCACTCATGCTTTTTCCAACTCATGAGGTGCTTGGTAGATTGGAAAGTGCTTTATGGGGTTTATCATAATTAGTAAGCCTGCTTTTATGAGCTAGCTTGAGTTGTCTTCATGCAACTCCTTTTTCCTTTATAAGGATGTATTACCTATGTAATAATATCAATTATCATTTATTGATCATTCATTAATGTGTGTTCATTAATTCTTCTTCTTCTCTCATTATGCTAATTCTCTACAATTCTCTGTGAGGTTAATTGTGTGCCTAGATCCTTAGCCAGTTTATGAAATTCCTTATGCCATCAAGGCTTTAGAATTTCTACAGGGTGCTCATGATTTTCCTAGGATGAAAGCTCAAAATGCATATGGTTGTGAGCGCATAGGCTGGAGATGGTGATAATTGCGAATGCAAAGTGGAAGCAGTAGCTCTGGTAGCATTGAAAACTGTAAAAATCCATAACAACTGGTTATTGATTGGAGTGATGAAAACGATCGGAGTGATAAGAACCATACCTTTGAAGCGCTCTGAATGGTCACTGAGAGATACTGAACCAGCCTATCGTCTGCAAAAATAGGGTATCGAGTGCAAAAACAGGGGAGCAGTGGTCAAACGATACCTTTATCCCACAGATCCGAAGTTGACATGTTTTTTTGGCCATGGATTGGATGCATTTGGTAAGTCTACATGGAGGAGGTGCATTTGAATGGCTGGTTCTCAAGGGGATGTAGGGCTATGATGCTTCTATCTAGTTATCAATATAGTACTGGTTCTAGTAGCTAATTCGTAATTGACGTAGGAACCTAATTTTCCTTTGGAACGTGCTTAACCAGGTTTGCTAATTCAATGGTGTAGCAGGGATAAAGATGGTCAAGAGAAAATTCATGCAAATGCTTTGTTGGATCTCTAAATATTGAGGTGCATGACACCAATTTTACTAATAGAAGGTAGACAATTTAAAAAATTTACACTTCATTGTCAAATTTGCAATTTTCCATGACAAAATTAAAAATGACTAACATAAATGACTCATTCATATTCTTCTAGCTAGTCATTTTTTTATGTCGTGACTAAATTAGTCGTTTATGTTAGTCATTTTTAACTCTGTCACTTATTATCTAGTCATATTCGTTAACTGGTGACTAAATTAGTCGTTTATAGTTGGGTTAATCAAAATTGCTCATATTTAGTAGTAAATCACTTGAAAAACCTATGGTGACTAGAATTTTTAGTCACCTAGTAGCTAATTCCTCATTTTGTACTAGCGTCTTCTCAAGACATCTTTGCATTTGCCATGTTTTCTGCAAAAATATAGTTGTTCTTCTCTTTGTTGTTTATAAGAGAATTTAACTAAAATAAAATAGAAGTTAGTTTTCTGTTTTCTGTAGCCATTCTAGTGTTGAGCCGATTCAGTCCCAGTGCTGTAACCATGCTCTGATACCATTATGTAACACACCTAAAATTCATGTAAATATTTTTTTTACATGCATTAATTTTACATTTACTTAGCAGAATCCTACGTTTTACTACTGCTAGTTTTAATATCTTGGTCCTGTTGGTTATGACAAGAATGTTGATGCTTATGATGGCTAGTTGCTCCTGGAACCTTCAGCCATGGTCAAAGAAGTGATTTACTTTGTTTACTCATTCTTTATTTATTGATCCTATACTTTCAAGGCTTGGGCCTTAACATAGTTTACACTATGTATGTAATTACCTGCCCCTAAGTGTGAGAGGCTTAGGGTTTGTAAGTGTATGTTCTTCCATACGATGACCTCTTAATATGAATAAAAAGTGAGGGTTTACCTACTTATGATTGGCATGGAACCACATGTTTTTGGCCTTAACGTACTTCTTTATGATCCTTGGTGTCCATGGTGTTAATACTTATATCATAAGGTTTTTAAACTATAATTTATGGATTGCAATGCATAAATCCAAACTATGCTTGTATTATAGTTTTGATTTTTTTAATAAATAGTCCCATGCTATGATTATAATTATCTCGATGACCTTGTCTTCACCTAGTGCTAAGGTGTTAGTATGGAATGGTGATATTATTATTACATAATTATATACTATGGTATGATGGCTAGGGGATGGATCTTATCATAAACACGAAGGCATTATATGCCAGTCCTATCACCATGATTATTTAATGCATACGCCCTGTTGGAAGGCAGTTTTGGGGTAAGTTAGCTGCGCAACATCACGGATGCTGCGCAAATTCAAAGATGCTGCTCAAGCTGGAAAATGGCGCATAAGGAGGATTAACTATATTTTATGCATTTAGGTCATATTGTGTAGATTTGGACCGCATTATGTGGATTATGGTAATTATTTTGTAGATTTTGTTAGAAGTAGTTAGGAAGTTGTCTTAAGTGGACCACCAATGTAAAGGCACAAGCATATAAATAGATGTAGAATTGCAAGTGCTAAGTCTTCTTAGCTTCTGAGCTCTTAGCTACTTCGTGATTACTGCGCCGTGCTTAGGCCTTTTAGATATGTGTATGAGAACTGAAGAAATGTTTTGGAGAACCTATGTTTTGCTGCGAAGTTTAATATGACATGATGGAGATTGAACATAAACATTGTGTCTTTTCCTATCTTTATGTCTTTCTATTTTTTGCGATCTGAATGCAAATGTAATGTGTATCTGTGAATGATGTGATGTTTCTTTGCTATGGATGATGTTAAATATGTTTATTCTTCGATGTATTTGATTCAATTGAAGTATGTTGATATGATCCACTGAATGATGATATGAATTGATGAATATATAATCTGAAACTGTTAAGTAATGCTATGCTGATATGATATTATATGCATGACCCTCCTTCATACTGCAGAAACTTGCTTCCAAAAGTTATTCCTCGAACATCTCAGGTGAGACTTCATTTGCTCTGTAGGTGTTTCTAGACGGGGTAATACCTGTCTGGGCCGATGCTCAAGGAGATCGCAGTGGTTTGGGTGTCGACAGAGAGTGAACCCTTGTTGACGGGTTTTGTGTCAACAAATGGTTGCGTTGTTGGGACCTTAGTGCGAAGGGGAGGAGGACATGTTGTGGCATCCGACGAGACCAAAAATACAAGAATATTTTTCTCAAAAATAATGGGAGTTTACTGAGAAAGAGAATCGAAACCCTGGAGTAACGATGAAGAAGTGGTTAGAAGAGTACTTATATTATGATCTACATGAGTACTTTTTCTTCGATTTTTCGATCATCTTGTATGAGTGGTTGACACTACTGACCTATTGAAAGAAAAATTTTCAAGGAGGTGAACCAACTGGCTGGATCCTAGAACTGATCCAGCAGTTGCATGAGTTAGACAACAAAGTATAAAGGGATGTTTTAGTTTGGCTTGACAGTATCTTGCAAGGATATATCACTAAGTTCATGGATGACACAGTTAATTCTTACAACGACGTAGAAAGGGAGTTCTTCAATGGAACAAGAGGTATATTTCTGTTGTCCTTGCAATTTTCTATTAAGATGCTCATCTGCGAAAAAGGCATATTGAATATGAACTCCACCGAGTAGAACTCTGGTGTACGGAGGCTACGGGTATTGCATAGATGAGATTTGGATGGAATGAGACAGGGTAGATGGATGGAAGTTACAACAGGACTATGAGGGAAGCCAAGGAAGGAAGTGGTCTTACGAGAGGAAGAGTAATATTTCAGCAAGAAAAGAGGCAGAGGATAGGAGAGAGTCATGTTGCGACCAAAATGCGAGACCATGAGAGAAGACCACACAAGACAAAGTGAACCTACAACGATGAAGGAGATGACTAGGCTATGCCCAATACTGAGGAAAGACCGAAAAAAATAAAAAATGCACCCACACCTCCATGCACTTCACCACATTGAGGAAGAAACACGAGTTCGATACCGACTTGTCCAATGTGTCAACAACACTCTAATAGTAGCAGATCGACGACTATAGGAAGAAGGCCTAGGATGGCGAGCGATGATGCAAAGTTACCCCTGTTTCATGGGAATGAGACTGAGGATATTGAGCAATACTGGTTCCTGTGTGAAGTAGTGTGGACTGTTAAACAAACTATGGATGATGATGTCAAGAAGGGCCAATTGGTGACGACCCTTTGAGGTCGTGCACTAGATTGGTTCATGAGTTTTTTACAAGTTCCTATGGGAACTCCAGCGAAGAATCCGACATAAATTATAAAAGGATTGATTGAAGAATTCCGTAAACCGAAATATGAGGCTGAATATATCACAAAACTGAAGGAGATTAAGAAATATCCAAATGAAACTGTCTAGGATTTCAATCAGTGATTCAAGACACTGATGGCAAGAGTCATCTTTGAGATGAGTGATGTTTAGCATAAGGAATGGTTCACCATGGTGTTAGTACCTCATAATAGACTACCGTTAATGCAACAAAATATTGCGACACAGAGTGAGGCTTTGGAGATTGCGATGAATCTAGAAGCTTCACCTGTTCGCGAGGATGCATTTGGTATGAACCATATTCAAACACAACTGGCGAATCTAACTCTCCAGTTGCAAGATATCAATAAAGCAAAAGAGAATCGTGAGGAATTTTGGTGTACTCGATGTTGTTGGTTTATCCCATGATACTCAGAGGGGGGGATGAATCAGTATTGTCAATTTTTAGTTTAAAATACACAAAAATAAACAATCAAGACACAGATTTTATCGTGGAAACCTAAAAAGAGAAAACCATCAACACAAACTCATTAATAAGATGAATTTACAAAATTGTTTATCTTCTCCAAGAGAAAGTATGTAGACACACCCTAGATTTTTCCTGCAACTACAGACAGGGATGCTATAACACCCCTATGGTTTTTTGCTTACTTCAAGAGACAAGGATGCTATGAAATCCTATTCTCTAGCTATGACTGAAAGGAGGCTTCAACCCCCAGCAGACTTGTGGCCTACCCTAGCACCACCCTACCACCCAAAACTGATTTTCTCAGTCTTTTGGAATAATTGAAAACTATGCACTTTGGACTCTGTCAAGCTTACTAACCGAGACCCCTAATTCTTTACACATTCATTTATTTAAATACCCTATACCTATTTCTTATTAGCACATCTCTCCATAGCTGTGCTCTTTCATTTTGGAACATGACTATTTACTTGCAGACATAAGCAATCATCATCTACTCATTCAATCGCTGTGTCACTTCATTAAAGGCACCGTTTCATTCTTCCCACAGTCTAGAATTCATTTTTGCAGCCCTATTTTTTCATTTTCTGGTGCTTCTGTAATCTTCTTCATCAGAAATTTGATCTTCTCTACATATTTCCCTTTAAAAATCGTATTTCCACACCAAGTTTTTGTTTCAACGATTCCCCACTGTTGATTTTCATCGGGTTTCTCTAATGAGGGATAATTTTAGGGGTGAATTTTAGCCCAATGGGCTTGTTATCATCAGATCTGCTCCAACAAAATTTCAGTTTCTGGCAGCATCCAAATGTCAAAGTGACCACTCAGGTTTCAATTTGAATACTGAGATCAGATAGAAAAGCAATCATGATGGCACTCATGTGGAAGAAAAGTTTACAATTTTATAAAAGGTGTTGAACAAGGTCCTCAGTGGATGATAGAGGAAGCTAGTTTTAGTGATTTGGGACTTCAGTTTCAGTGGCTTAAGTTTTTTGCTGCTAAAGTTGCACAATACTTCCCATTCTTCAAATCTTTTGTGATAATGGTGGATGATGCAAAGGACCATCTGGTCAGAAAATGCCTTGAATCTGTTTGGGAAGAGTTGAAGTCCATCTTTTCTAGAAGGTTAAACCCCCATTTGTTACCGTGCTTTTCTACCAAGTCAATGAGATTTACTGCCCTTGAATGATCAAGTGAACCCTATTGTAAAGTGGTTGAGACAGTTAATCAAGAACTTTTCAATGCTTAGATGTGAAATGTGGAAGTGGAAGACAAAGAATGAAACAAATGATGTGTCTCTTAAGTACCAACATCTTAACAAGGGCTGTGGATCAGTGCCTGGGGAACTTTATGAGGAGTTACATTCTGTCTTGAACAGTTTGAGGTTGATAGAAAAAGAGTTTTTTATAATGTGTGTAAATGTAGTGTGTGATGAGAAAACAGGCGAACTCTTCACAAGGGTACATGAATGCCACATGGCATTTTGGAAAGCAGTTAATAGGCCCATGTTTGATTATGATATATTGTTAATATGTTGGCAGAGGCTAAAAAATTTGACCAGGAGCAGTTTAACAAAATTTTGCGTTATATTAAGGCTGGGAAAGAGAGGGTGTGCTATATGAAAAGAAGGATTATAATCTTCCCAAACACCCAGAAATTCATGTTTCAAATTTTCAAGTCATCAAGTTGATGCAGAGCTTCAAGTCCAAAGAGTATGTGAGGGATTCCTTTGCTTGGATGCATTATTACTGGTATTTGACTAATGATGGAATTGAATATCTCCAAACATATTTAAATCTACCTTCAGAGATTGTTCCTGCAATTTTGAAAAAGTCTGCAAAGCCTCTTGGCAGACCTATAGGTGGTCCACCTGGCGGTGATCATCCTCACAGAAGGCCTCGCTTTGAAGGAGGAGACAGACCATGTTTTGGAGACTCATCGGGAATTTATGCTGAGATTGTAAAAGGTTTGGGAGAAACACTAGTTGGGGCCTACCCTGGTCGAGCTATGAGTTTTTTACTAAGAAGTCATACTTAAATCAAGTCAAGCTATTGGGATACCCCAGAAAACCGATAGGGATCTTCATCAGACAGTCTATAATCTTCAGATCTGATTCAAATGGTGAAGATCTAGAGGGTTATGTAGGTGCTGGTCTTTATGACAGTGTGCCAAAGGATGAAGAGGAGAAGAGAACAATTGATTATTCCTCAGATCCACTTATAGTGGATCACAATTTTAGGTGGTCCATACTGTCAAAGATTGCTCAAGTCGGACATGCAGTTGAGGAAATTTATGGATCTCCCCAGGATGTTGAAGGTGTAGTTAAAGATGGTGAAATCTATGTTGTGTAGACCAGGCCTCAAATGTAAAGGATGCTCACCAGAAATAAAAATATCCACTAGTGAGAACTATAACTTCTAGTCCGAGAATTCCCTCCCTTTTTATTTTTAGGTATTTATTAACTCTGAAGCTTAGTGTCTGGTATTCCTTATGCTGTAGCAGAACTTGCATCGGATTAGAGTGGCAGTTCTTTTCATCGATGCAAAGGCAATGTATGGCAAACTCTCAACATTAAATTTGCACCAGCTTTGGATGTCCAGCCCTTAAAGAGTACTTGTAGAGTATATTCATGTTAGTGATATGTATGGGTTGTGGTTTTACCACTGAAGTGATTAGCTTGTTATAAATCTTTGGAACATTCTGAGCACTTCAAGAAGGGAAAATATTGCTTATTGTTATATCTAGATAGAGATGGATGCACAGAAAGGAATTGCAATCAAAGGGTGGTATTGAATAAATCAATTAACATTGGCTAATTGCAGCAATCAATAATATCCTTGGATATGGACTATACAAGGCCAACCTTTTCATATTAGTGAGGAGGACGGGCTTTGTGATTGCAACAACCCTCATTTCCATGCTTCTGCCATTTTTCAACGATGTTGTGGGGATTCTAGGCGCAGTGGGATTTTGTCCATTGACAATGTATTTCCCTGTCGAAATGTACATCATCCAGAAGAAAATCAGTCTTTTTTAGAGCAAGTGGATGCTTCTGCAAACCTTGAGTGTAGTCTCCTTCTTTGTTCCATTGGCAGCTGCCGGTGGATCCATTGAAGGCATTATCCCAAGACTTGAATTCGTACAAACCTTTCCGGACCACATATTGATGGCAGAGTATATTATATGTGTCAACACAAATACCAAATGGCAGAGTATATTAATTCTAGATCCAATTATTTAGGCAGAAAATCAGAACTAGCTCCAGATAATTAAGGCAGACAGTTTTAGAAGTTTGACTTTTCTATTTTTGAAGAAATTCAATCCATAGAAGTAGGATCTAATAAGTATCTTAGAAACTCAGATATTTTGTATATAAGGATAGTAGCTAGAATGGAAGGGTGGCAATTGGAGTGATGCAGATCCAATTTTCATAACATTCTGTATGCCATGAAATACTCTACATATTCAATACAGGTTCTGCTTTGATATGAGTATGATTATGATTTGGCTGTGTATTTTATGAATTGTATTTCTTGTGATTTATCCTCTATATGGTCAATTGAATCCCATTACATGATTCTTATGGTGAAATATAGTTATCTTTTAAACTTTTAATAACGGAGTCAGTCTCATTTCATAAATTCATGATCGTAGTTCCTTTGATATTGGATTTTGCATACTATTTTATGTTGTACAGTTCTTTAATGATTATGTTATTTTCCTATAGATTTGATTACATACCAGCCCAGTTTTTATCTTGATTTCATTGAATTATATTTTTGAAAAATATTTCTTTAAGCTTGAAGCCCTATAGTCTAGGTTCAACTTTAGGGATAACATGGCTTTTTTTCCATGTTTTTCTCCTAAAAAAGATTCGCCATTTTTCATTTTTTGAAGCCCTGTTTTGCCCAATTTTGATGGGGTAAAATTTTTTCACCCTTAAAATCGCCAAATTATTATATAAAGGATATAAAATCCTTGGGAATTAAAATATTTTTTGAAAAATATCGCCAATGATTTTATAGTTGCATTTCTAAGAATTGGTAATATTTGCCAACATTTATACACTTTTAAATAAGTATGGTTCCTTAAAATCATCCCTCTTCTCCATGAGCATCGATCTCCAAATTACGGGACATGGGATGCAGAATGCGGAATGTGGGATGCAACATTTCCAAATCGTATCTCGACTCTCTTCTTTAGCCTTTCCACAAACTCCTTTCCGCACTGCGGAATGTGGAAGTCGATTTTCCACCGTTGATCTTCATCAATATTCTCCATGAACGTTGATATCCATATTGCAAGATGTGGGATGCGACATTTTCTCAAATCATATCTTGAATTTTCTCCTTTTCTTTTCCGCAAACTCCTTTCCGCACTGCGGAATGTGGAAGTTGGTTTCCCACCGTTGATCGAAAAAAATCTCAGCCATCTGATCCTTATCTTTTGCGAAACCTTTGGATTTTTCGCCTAACTTTCAGAACTAATCCTTAACCATCGGATCTACTGTGGGACTAATATAAGCCATCCAATCTTGATTGTTGCAGAAACAACTTCCGG
Organism: Pseudotsuga menziesii; assembly: GCA_001517045.1. NCBI lineage: Eukaryota > Viridiplantae > Streptophyta > Pinopsida > Pinales > Pinaceae > Pseudotsuga > Pseudotsuga menziesii. The sequence continues at coordinate 680,992 of LPNX010136600.1, forward strand.
GCGTCGAAACTAATATTTAACCATCGGATCTAGTGCGGGACTAATGTAAGTCATCCGATCTTGATCTTTTGCAGAACTTTGTCACTTCACACATGTTTAACCTCTCCGCTAGTTTATTTAGCAAGAGCATTGTGAGCCATCAATTTACATGGATGGTCGATCAACTTTGATATAGGGTTATTCATTTATCATCCAACCTGCAACATGCAACAGGGTTATTCCTTTGTTATTTTGCTGGTTTAATCCTGCCACTATATCTTTGACTTTCATTAACGGTTTTGACATCAATAAATTCCTTTTTTATTTTGTTGGTTTCAGCCTACCACCATATCTTGACTTTCGTTAATAGTTTTGACATCAATGACAACCATTTTACTCAACAATCTCCCCCTTTGGCATTGATGGAAAAATCTTTAATCATTCTCCCCCTTTGACAGCAATGACAGAGAAACCTCTCTGTCTGGAAACTCCCCCTGTCATCATATCTCCCCCTGAGATTGCACTTCCTTCTATTAGTTATTTTATAAGGGAATTACTCCCATCGTTTGTCTAAGACGCTTAAAGGCTTCCCTAGGTAGTGGTTTGGAGAAAATATCAACAATTTGTTCTTTTGTGTCAATTTATTCTAATATGACAACTTTTTGAGATACCCGTTCTCTTAGATAGTGATACTTGATTGGTATATGTTTTGTCTTAGAAATCACGATGGGATTGTTAGACATATTTTTAGCACTAGCATTATCATAGTTGATCACTATTGGATGTTCATATTTTACAAGTAGATATTCTATGGTTTGTTTCATCCAAATAACTTGAGTGCAACATGAGGCAAAAAAAATATATTATAATTTTGCTGTGGATAGTGAAATGGAGGATTGTTTTTTACTTGACCATGATACTAAATGATTTCCCAAAAAGAATGTTGCTCCACTAGTACTTTTTCAATCATCAACACTTCCTTCCCAATCTGCATCAGTAAATGCTTTCAAGGTAAAGTCTTGTCCTTTTGGATATCATAAAGCATGCTCCATGGTACCTTTTAGATATTTGAGAATTCTTTAGAGTGTTGTTATATGTGTTTCTTTGGGAGTTGACTGGAATGTAGCCACCAATCCAATAACTTGAATCACATCTGGTCTTATGGCTGCCACATACAACAGACTGCGAATCATGGATCTAAATAAGATATGATCTACTTCCATAGATTCATCATCCTTACTTAACTTGCAACCAGTGACCATAGGAGTACCAAAAGGTTTGGAATCTTCCATTTTAAACTTTTTCAACATATCTTTGATGTACTTAGTTTGAGAGATGAAAATTCCTTCGTCTGTTTGGTAGACTTGCAATCCTAGAAGAAAGTCAATTCACCCAACATTGACATTTCAAATTCTTTCTTCATTTCATAGGAAAAATATACACTTAGGATTTGAATATTGCTTCCAAATATGATATCATCCAGATATACATCAACAATGATCATATTTTTATCTTCTATCTTTAGGTAAAGTTTACTTTGAGTGGCTCCTCTTTTAAACCCTTGTTGTTTCAAGTAACTATCTAGTCTTGAAAACCACGCTCTTGGAGCTTGTTTGAGACCATAGAGTTCCTTCTTCAGTTTACATACATAAACTTTGTTTTATAACAAGAGAAACCCTTAAGGTTGTTCAATATATACTTCTTCTTCTAGTTTTCCATTCAGGTATGTAGAATTGACATCCATTTGATATACTTTGAAATATTTATGGCACGACAGTGCTAAAAACATTCTGAATGCTCTAAGTCGTGCTACAGGAGTGTAAGTTTCTTCAAAGTCAATACCTTCCACTTGGGCATACCCCTTAAAAAGCAATCTAGATTTGTTCCTTATTACATGTCCATATTGATTGAACTTGTTTTTGAAAATCCATTTGGTTCCTACAATGTTCTTATCTTCAGGTCTTGGGATAAGTTCCCAGGTCTCATTTTTCTCAATCTGAATCTCTCATTTAGTTCTTCATTCATGGGTTTGACCCATTCATCACTTTTGCTAGCTTCTGTAAAGTTCTTGGGTTCAACTATTGAGAGTAGAGCTTGTTCAACACCTGATAGTTTTCTTCTTGTTATGACTCCAACATTTTTATCACCCATGATCTGTGACTCTGGATGATTCTTTTGTATCCTTCTAGAGGGATTTTAGTGTTAGGTCTAGGGGAGTCTTATTCATCTTCTTGTGTATCTTCCTTCTCTTTGTTTTCTTATTCATTATGAATTCTCTCATGCTTTTGCAAGTATTTTCTTTCCTCATCACATGTAGTTTCAATACTATCAATATTTTTCTCTTTCCTTGGTTTTATATCATCTACTTTCACATCAGCACTTTCTACAATTTTATGTAACTTTTTATTGTAACACCTATATGCCCTTTTGGTGGATGAGTATCCTAGAAATATTCCTTCATCAGTCTTGGAGTCGAACTTTCAAAGTTCATCCTTTTTTTTTTGATGTAACAGTTACTACCAAACACTTTAAATATTTGACTAAGGCTGGGATTCCATACCACAATTCGTAGGGGGTCTTATCCTTATTCACTCTGAGTTTTCCTTTGTTACGTATGTATAATTTTGTGTATACAGCTTCTCTCCAAACTGAATTTGACTATTTTGCTTCATTGAGCATAGTTCTGGAAGCTTTTTGGACTGTTCTGTTTTTCCTTTCAGCAACCCCATTCTGCTGAGGAGTTTTTCCGATTGAAAATTGCCTCTTAATTCCGTGACCTTCATAGAACTCATTGAATTCATTTGATGTAATTCTCCCCCATTATCTGATCTAAGACACTTGATTTTTATACCCAACTAATTTTCAACCATTCATTAGAGGAAATTTGAGGTCTAAAATGGGCCTCCTAAGGAAAATGATAAAATAATAGTTCAAATAATAAAATATTAGTTATTAACTTTGGAGGAAGAATGAAAAAAACTACTTTTTTTGTTCGTATTTTCGACATATCTCCTTGTGTTTTTACTCAAATTCTGAGCGGGAGAGCTCATTGGATGCAAAATTTAATTCCACATCCAACGAGTACTCACACTGCATACTTTTGATAGACCCCGCTACCCCAAAAACAATAAATTCGTAAAAAAACGTGATGATGACATCATCATCACATTTTCAGGTATTTCTTATTTTTGGGGTAGTGGGGTCCATCAAAACTATGCAGTGTGGGTACTCGTTGGATGCGGAATTAAATTCCACATCCAACGAGCTTTTCCACCTGAAATTTGAGTAAAAACACAGGGAGATATGTCGAAAATACGAACAAAAAAAGTAGTTTTCTTTTATGACAAATATGTCAATTCAACCATTATGGTTGACTCATTTTATTGAAATTCTATTGGTTCTTGAATTCCAACTCACAAAATTCATTGTTGGCGCGTTTTCTTATAAGGCCCATTTTTGACCCCAAATTTCCTCTAATGGCTTTGAAGATTTTAAAATTTTCAAAAGCTTCTGATTTTTCTTTGAGGAATGCCACCTAGGTCATCCTTGTGTAATCATCAATGAAAAACATGAAATAATGATCTCCTTGCAGGATTTTAGTTCTGGTTGGTCCACATAGGTATGTGTGTATTATTTGCAGAGGGTGTGAGGTCGTATGTTCTTTTATTTTAAAGTCGGCTATAGTTTGCTTCCCATGTTGACAATGTTTAGACAAAAAGTTTAGAGGAACTACATTTTCTGGTAGATCTCTTACATCTTCATTTGTGCTTATTTTAGCAATATTGTCAAAACATAAATGTCCCAACCTTATATTCCATAACCAATTTTCATATACCATGCTTAAGTATCTTTGGTTTTCATTTTCTAAGATGTATACATTGTTTGTATTTCTCATAGCAATGCCAACTACCTTTCCCGATTTCTTATTCTTCATTTCACATTTTTCTGAGTCAAAGATACAAATGTGTCCTTGGTAGCATGTATCAAGAAAATTAGGCTTGAGGTTTTCAACTAGCAAAACATTTTCTACTTTGATATTGTTGTTGACAACAACTGTTCCTTTGCCAATTATTTTGGAGGACATACTGTCTCCAAAAGTGACTTTTCCCTTATTATCTTTTAGTGTGATGAATTTTCTTGAGTCACTGGTCATATGTTTTGAAGAACCACTATCCAAGTGCCATAAGTTTTGGCTTTCAATTGCACATAGAGAAATCATGGAAGTTTCCTTTTATTCCTTTTCTCTCCAATACTTCTTTTGTTTAGTGTTTCGAGATTTGATTTCAATAATATTTCTTGTAGAAGTCTTCAGTTTACAATATCTTGCCATATGTCCATGGTTATTACACTTATAACATTCTGTAACATATTTTTGAAGTAGTGTAAAAATATTATTATTTCCCTTTGTCTTATTACTTGATGAATTTCTCTTGTATTCAGAGACCTTTCTTTCAGTTTTGCAATTTAAGGCTTTATGACCAAAATTATTGCAAGAAAAAAAATGACCTAAAAAGATTTGTAGATATCTATTTGGTCTCTTGGGTGCTATATTATTTCTATTTATATCTTGATAAATTAAGCCTTCTTTCTTGCTTCTTTCTTTTTTAACTAGAGTCTTTAGTACTTCAGCATAGATTTTCTTACTTCCTTCTTGATTTGTGATAGGAAATCTCTCTGGCTTCTTGTCTTTAACGAACCTCAAACCAGAACTATCACTTGATGGTCTTTGGGTACTCAGAATGTCATCTAGAATCCTTGAGCTATTCTCAAACTTTGATTTGACAGATCCATCATGAAGCTTTCTCTTGAATTGCATGATTTATTCCATGAGCTTTTCAGATTCATGTATTCTTGTTTTGAGCTGAAGGTTTAAGTCCTCCTCAATATTTTTGGCACCTAGAAGTTGAGCTTCCAACTAACTAATGATAATATTTGACTGACTGTTATTTTTCCTACATATCTCAAGTTATTCAAGGGCACTAATAAGTTCAGCTCCTAGGTCTACTTCTCCTTCTACGTCTGAATCACTATTTGAGGCTTGAGTGTCTAGGCCCATAAATAAATCCTCAATTTCTTCAACTTCACTGTCTTCCATGGTGTAAACAATTTTCTTTTTCCCATAGGTTTTTTTCTTGTTTCTTGGTTTACCTATTTTGAATTTTGAAGTCTCCTTTCTTCATTCCCATCTTGTTTAGTGCAGGTGCATTTAGAGGGAAAATGTCCAATCCTTCCACAATTAAAACATTTTAAAGGTGACCTCCCCTTGTATTTTCCAGTCCCTCTCTCAAGTTTATTAATGAAAAGAGTCGCCTCATCATTTGGGTTTTCTGATTGATTTTTTATGGAGGCTTTAAAAGCTACTTCTTTTCTTGAAGATCCATTTTGTCATGTTCTAATCTCATATGCAGTGAGAATTCCATGTAACTCATCCATTTTTACCTTTTTAATATCATCTCATCCTTCCAAGGTGGATACCTTTGGGTCATATCTCATTGGTAATGTTCTTAGCACCTTGCTTACCACTTCTTTTTCTTTTAATTTTCCTCCAAGCCCTCTGATCGCATTAACAACTTCGTCCACATGAAGAAGGTATTCACCAACATTATCTTATTCTTTCATTTTAAGACTTTCAAATTGACCTTTATACATTTGAAGTTTGGATTATTTGACCTTAGATTATCCTTCATAGATAATTTTCAACTTGTCCCAAGTTTGTTTGGCAGATGTGCATTGCATAAATTTGGTAAATACTGAGTTTGTTAGACCACTTAAGATTGCGCTTAGGGATTTGGCGTTACCTTCATATTCACCTAGTTCAATTGTGTCCATAGGGTATTGGTTTCCTATTTTAAGATCCTTTTCTATTGCTTCCCAAACCTTCCATCCCATGGACATCAGATGACACCTCATTGTTACACTCTAGTAAGCATAATTTTCTTCAGTAAATAGCAGAGGTTTGTTAGTGGCCAATCCTTCTTGATGATCCATTGTGATTTTGGATGGGATCGTCCTTCCAGTGGTTTAAGGTGTTTTGAAGGAACCTTCTCTGATACCAATTGTTGGTTTATCCCAAAATAGTCAGAGGGGGGGTGAATCAGTATTCTCGCTTTTTAGTTTAAAAAAAAAAAAAAACAATCAAGACACATATTTTATCATGGAAACCTCAAAAGAGCAAACCAACAACACAAAATCATTAATAAGATGAATTTACAAAATTGTTTATCTGCTCCAATATAAAGGATGTAGGCACACCCTAGATTTTTCCTGCAACTACAAAAAGGGATGCTACAACACCCCTATGGTTTTCCTCCTGCTTCAATAGACAAGGATGCTACGACACCCTATTCTCCAACTATGGCCGGAAGGAGGCTTCGACCCCCTGCATACTTGTGGCATTCCCTAGCACCACCCTACCACCTTAAACTAATTTTCTCAGTCTTTTGGAGCAGTTGAAAACTATACACTTTGGACTCTATCAAGCTTACTAACTGAGACCCGTAATTATTTACAAATTCATTTATTTAAATATCCTATACCTATTTCTTATCAACGCATCTCTCCATAGCTACTGGAATGTAGCTGTTTACTTATAGACACAACCAATCATCGTCTACCCGTTAAATCGTCACATCACTTCAGCAAAGGCACCTTTTCATTCTTCCCAAAGTTCAGAATTCATTTCCACGGCCGTGTTTTTCATTTTATGGTGCTTCTGTAATCTTCTTCATCAGAAATAATTTAGGAAGTTGATCATCTCTACATATTTCCCTTTTGAAATCATATTTCCGCACCAAGTTTCTGTTTCAACGATTCCCCACTGTTGATTTTCATTGGGTTTCTCCATGAGCGTCGATCTCCAAATTACAGGATGCGTGATATAGAATGTGGGATGCAACATTTCCAAATCGTATCTCGACTTTCTTCTTTTTCATTTTCGCAAACTCCTTTCCGCACTGTGGAATGCAGAAGTTGGTTTTCCACTGTTGATCTTCATAAGGCTTCTCCATGAGCATTGATCTCTAGATTGCAGAATGCTAGATGTGACATTTTCTCAAATCGTATCTCAAATTTATGCCTTTTCTTTTTCTCAAACGCCTTTCCGCACCGCGGAATGTGGAAGTCAATTTCCCATCATTGATTGGAACAAATCTTAGCCATTGGATCCTTATCCTTTGAGGAACCTTGGGATTTTCTGCCTAACTGTCAGAACTAATCCTTAACCGTCTGATCTAGTGCGAGACTAATATAAGTTGTCCGATCTTGATTGTTGCGGAAATGAATTCCGGGCATCAAAGCTAATACTTAACTGTCGGATCTAGTGCATGACTAATGTAAACCGTCTGATATTGATCTTTTACGGAACTTTTCCACTTCGTATGTGTTTGACCTCTGTGCTAGTTTATTCACCAAGAATATTGTGAGTTGTCAATTTACTTGGATGGTCGATCAACTTTTCTATAGGGTTATTCGTTTATCATCCAAACTTCAACCTGCAAAAGGGTTATTCCTTTGTTATTCTGTTGTTTTCAGCTTGCCACCATATCTTTGACCTTCGTTAATAGTTTTGACATGAACAAATTCCTTTGTTATTCTGCTTGTTTCATCCTGCCACCATATCTTGACTTTCGTTAATAGTTTTTACATCAATGAAAACTATTTTACTCAACAGATGTCGCGCAGAGGGGCATCATAAGGATCAATGCCAAGATTTCCGAAATTACCTATTATCGGGAGAGCCAACCCCATTAAGTTATGGCAGTATTCCATGGTGCCGTACATACCAATTTTATGGGCATCGACATGAAGATTGTGGATATATGCATAAGATGGTCACGAAGCCGACGAATTTATATTACATATTTTCTTGATCTGTTGGGCATGAAGATAAGGATTGTTGTGCATGTGATTTACTCCAGGACAGAACAATGGACATGTACTATGTGAAGGGAGAATACCATCGAGCAGTGCAACAACCACAGCAACAGCCAAAAGTGGTACACCCACCACCTCAACCATAGTTTGTACCATAGCTGCAACCGTAGATGCAGTTTGTACCGCATCCCCAACCACATATGTAGTTTGTATCGCAGCCGCAATTGCAACCGCATTTTGTGCCACAACCGTTGTACAATTAGATCTAGATGGTTCCACAGAAGCCACATTATACTCAACTGCAGTAGTATGTCTAGCAGCAATCGAATCCCCCTCAACAACAATTCAATCATTCGCAATATCAGCAGGAAGGAGGATTCCATGGAGGATTTTGAGGGGGACGATGTGGAGGATTTGATTGAGAAAGAGGACGAGGTCACGGACTAGTGAAATCTTATAATTGTGGAGTGCTAGGTCATTATCAGAGAGATTTCTTGCAACTGCAACCATAGTGTACTTATTGTATCGTTGTCGACCTCACTATTGAGAACTGTCCACAACTGATCGCGAAGTGGCAGGAAGGAAACATTCCATAGTTGCAGAACCAGTTGTAGAATCATAACCAGAACCAGATTCAAACTCAGAAGTAGACTGCAAATCAAAATGTGAACTAACTAGTTGTTAGGATTATTAATCCTCCCTTGTCCAATTTGGTCATATGTCTAAATCAGGGAGTCATTTCTAAATCGGGAGTCCATCAAGTCTATTTTTAGTCATTAGCACCATTGGGTCCACTTGGCCTAATTGGGGCACATGTTTCAGTTACTAAAGTGTGGGGAACACTAATTGAGGCTTACTGCCACTGATTGCACTTAATTGCATTAGTTTAGGAGCCTCCTAGACCAATCCCTACAATTTAGGAGCCACTGGGAGTGCCAAAACCAACCAAGGTCAGTTCAGTTCAGTTAATGACTAGTCAAGCTAAGTTAGGAGTCAATTACATTAAGTTCTAGTCCTCTACATTCAGTTAGCACTAGGTTTACATGACTGCACTCAGGAGGGGTGCATTTCTCACCTACCACAGTCAGTTATCCTTAGTCAACACTGAATGTAACACTTGAGTTGTGTTTTAGAGCTCCGATGAACTCCGGTTATGGTTTAGACAAGGTCAGTCAACTATTGAGTCCTCCGATAGTGATTTAGACAAGGTATTAGTTACCTATAGTCATGTAGAGTCTATCAATTCGAATTTGCTCATGTGGATTCAAATTTCATGTGGCTATTAAAGCCATTGTACTTCATTGTAATGATTATCTGATTACTTTTTTTATTAATTAAAGCATTCACAGCTGCAAGCCATTTTTGCACTGTTTCATTCTTCAATTGCTGAGTAAAATGTGTGATCTATTTTATGAGTTGTGTGTTTGTCTACATATCTATGTGCTCAATTTAATACCAGTGAGTCCCCCACCGAACCTGAACCAAGGGCCGACAGTTGCGATGATATCGAAAGAACCCATGATGCAGGATGCTAATTTTGTTGTCATTACTCGCAGAGGTGTGACGACGGGAGATGATAGCCCATTTCCACAAATCCAGTTGGATGGAAAGAAGAAGGTACAATTTGATGTTGACATTGAGAGAGATACATTCTTTGAAGCATGTGATGCAATAAGAAGATATTCGAGTAAGTTTCCGGTTTATGAAATGCCAATTTCTTTTGATTCAACTTCAGTAGCAGGACCATCACGACAACATGATACCTTGCAAAAATTATTTCAAAGTTGCTTGTCACTGGAAAAGGATCCCGATGCTGTCGCCAAGATTGAGAATCTATTGCATTAACCAACAGAGGGATGGAAGGAGTCTGCGGTGAACTCTTTGCACAAAATAAAGATGGGAAACGAGATGAGAATGAACATTCAAATTGGGGACTACGAGGTAGATTCGGTCATATGGGATCTATGATCAGATGTTAATATTCTAACAAAGTAGACATGGGAAAATATGGGCAGCTTACAATTGGTTTGGTCCCCCATGTAGCTTTGACTGGCTAACCATGTTGATGTAATTGTAACTTCAGAATGTATTCACGTGTATATCTTATGTATTGTACCACGATGTTTATTCCGGGATGTGTCTGTAATGTACTTGAGCCATGTCATGCCCCGATGCTCCTATCGGGAGGTTCTATAATGTAAACAAGTCATGTCAAGTCATTATGGGTAACCCTCCTATTGATCAAGGGTTAAAGTACCCGCAGTTCCAGGGCACTAGGATTATTAGACTCTCCTAGAGAAGTTGGCCCTAGTAGGGTTTAGTCAAGTCGGGAATTAGTATAAATAGAGAGCTAGCCTCTCTATTTAACACACACTCACTCACACTCAGTTGTAGCACATAGCTAAGGAAGAAGAAGACATCGGGGCTAGGAAGAAAGAGATTACTACTATCGGGAGATCATCTTACTATTTTAGGGTTTTACTTTTGGTGCCGATTCTATCTCTGAGGAAGTTGCGGGGTTTTCTCTATTTATGGTTTCCCCATGGAAAAAAACTGTGTTCATTATCTCTTGTGTTTGATTGCTGTGCTTGTTATTCTCTCAGTTAAAGATCCTAATATAATGCTAGCTTAATGTTAAAAATCTAACATGGTATTAGAGCTAACCTGAGAAGAAGAAACTATGTAGCTGTGGGAACTAGGGATTCCTACTTTGTGGCTCTCTCTCCACATATTTTCAGCAAAATAAGGTTGGAATAACTCTCCTCCCTAGGGCACATCTTTCTGTCGAAGCTGAATCCAATTCTAAGGTTTTTTAGTTTTGGACCCAACACTACAGCCGAAAATTAGGGCTTTCCACAGAAGTGGAATTTTTCAGTGAGCCCAGGCCTGGATTGATCTGCTCCCTAAAATCGAAGTTTATAGATCAAGATCAAAGCATTTGGTTGGACAGAACACCAGAAAATCAAAACCCTTATATGCTCCTGAACCAACACTACAGAATTTCAGCTCCAAATCCAGATCCGACATCTTGACTTGGTAAGATCTAAATATTTTGTATTTCCATTTGAGGTTCTCAGTTAAGATGTCTCATCATACCAAGCTTGATGAAAATCTTGAGGGAGTTGATAACTTTCGAGCTTGGAAGTATAGGATCTCCCTGGTCCTGGAAGAAAATGAGTTGGACTCCTATATTAGTGAGGAGGTTCCAGTTCCAGAGGGAGATGAGGCTAAGGCCTTACACAAGAAGAAGTTGGTTATGGAAAAGAGGATTATTGTTGATTCAATTAAGGATCACCTCATACCACAGGTGTCCTCCCTAAAGACACCTAAAGCTATGTTTGATGCCCTAACCAAATTGTTTGAAGGGAAGAACATAAACCAGAATATGACTCTGAGAAACTAACTGAAGAATGTAAAGATCTAGAATGCAAAAACCATCCAATATTACTTTACAAGGGTCTCTCAGATCAAGGAACAACTAGAAGTAGTAGATGAAGAAGTGGAAAATGCAGTGATTGTAATGACCACCTTGAATGGTCTCCCTAGATCATGGGACTCATTTATTCAAGGAATCTGTGCCAGAAAGAAGTTAGTCAAGTTTAGTAGACTATGGGAAGAATGATCTCATGGAGAATCTCAGATAGCAGCTCGAGAAGAGATGATGGGAAGTGAATATCAAGCTCTCACATTTCACTCCAAGAAAAGAAGAAGAAACTCTCATCACTCTAGAGGTAAGAACTTTCACCATAAAGATAACATTAGAAAGGACTTATCTAAATTAAGATGCTATACATGTGATGAAAGAGGACACTTTGCCAAAGACAATCCTAGAAACAAGATTAACTCCCATAAGAAGAAGGGAAACAAGAGAAGACATCATGCTCATGCTGCAGAGGATGATTAAATTTCCACAAAGAGAACCAGATATGAAAGTGAAGATTCTTCAAGTGATGAAGAATATGTTTTGATTTCTGCTCTCATGGGAAACATTATTCATGGAAGAAATGATTGGCTTATAGACAGCGAGGCTTCCAAGCATATGATAGGATTCAAGGAATCCTTTGTGAAACTATTAGAACATGAATCACCTAACAAGGTGAAGCTCGGAGATGACTACCAGTTCCAATAAAATATAGTGGTGAATCCTCCTATAAGCTAGACTCTGGAAATCCTATGACAATGAAGGAAGTATTGTTTATACCAGGACTAAAGAAGAACCTCTTCTCCATATCTGCATTTATAGATGGCCAAGTCATCATGTGGCCAAAGGGAAAGACTATTAATGATGCAATAGTGATTGGGGAACAAGAAGGAGGATTATATGAATTGAAGGGCCATCTAGAACAAGCCTTGGTCGATGACACAATAGAGCCAAATGAACTTTGGCATAGAAGGCTTGCACATGTGCATTACATAGCACTACCACTTGCAAGCAAAGTTGTTGAAGGTCTTCCTAAAATTCAAGCAAAACATAACAGAGTCTGCAAAGGATTTGCGAAAGGAAAGAACACAAATAAGACATTTCAAAGTAGCGAGAGCAAAGCAAAACGAATCTTGGAAATCATCCACTCCGATGTATGCAGTCCAATGTCATCAAGTTCAATAAGCGGGTATGTATACTATGTTTCTTTTATTGATGAATTTTCTAGGAAAACATGGATTTACTTCATGATGAACAAAGATGAAGTATTCAGCAAGTTCAAGGAATTCAAAGCCTTGATCGAGAACCACACTGAAAATAAGATCAAGAATTTTTGATCAGATAATGGTGGAGAATTCACATCAAATGAATTCAAAGAGTTATGCAAAGACTTAGGGATTAAGAGGGAGTTGTCCACTCCATCTAATCCAAAATAGAATGAGATTGCAGAAAGGAAGAATAGAACTATCATGGAAGCTGCAAGAGCAATGCTTCATGATCAAGATCCTCGTATGCATCTATGGGCAGAAGCTATTAGAACAGTGGTGTATGTACAGAACTGTACTCCACACAGATTACTTGAGAATAATACATCTAAAGAAGTATTTTCTGGAAAGAAACCAGAAGTTAGCCATCTCATAATATTCAGCTGTCTAGAGTACATACACATTTCAAAAGAGAAGCGAACTAAATTAGATCCTTCAGGAAAGAAGGGTATATTTGTGGGATACTTTGAAAGCTTGAAGGCTTACAGAATATACTTCCCAGGATTCAAGAAGATTGACATCAGTAGGGATGTGACATTTGATGAAGACTCAGCTTACAACAAATCCAAAAAGAGACCTGCTAAAGAACCTGAAGAAGCACCCAGAATTCATGATACAACCATGAACGAAGAAACTCAAGAAGAAGATCAAGAATTTGAAGAACCACAAGAACCTATAGATCCACCTCAGGAGAAGAATCCTCATAAGAGGAAACCTGCTTGGGTACAAGAAGCTATCCAAGGTGAAAAAAGATATGGGGTTCCAGAAGAGAATCACAGAGAAAGAAAGAGGACTAGATCCTGCTCCGAGTATGTAGCATTATTATGTGATTTCATCGATAAAGAACCTTCCAATTATGAAGAAGCGGCAGAATGAAAAGAATGGAAGGATGCTATGATTGAAGAGTATCAATCGATCATGAAGAATGATGTTTGGGATGTTTTCCCAAGAATAGAAGGGAAGTCAGTTGTAACTTCCAAATGGATCTACAAGATCAAGCATGTTGCAGATGGTAGCATAGAAAAATATAAAGAAAGATTTGTTGCTTGTGGTTTCTCCCAGAAAGAAGGAATCGACTATGAAGAAACTTATGCACCTGTAGCCAGATACACTTCTATCAGATCAGTACTTTCCTTGGCTGTAGTGATGAAATGGAAAATACACCAGATGGATGTGAAGACTGCTTTCTTGAATGGTGTAGTGGAAGAGGAAGTATATGTGGAACAACCACTCTGTTTTGAGACACATGATAGGGAGTCTCATGTGTGTAGATTGAAGAAATCCCTGTACGGTTTGAAACAGGAACCCAGGACATGGTATGGTAGAATTGACAGCTTTCTATCCAGTTTGGGCTTTACTAAGAGTAAAGCAGATTCCAACCTTTACTACAAGGTTTAATATGGTAACCTAGTGATGCTCCTACTATATATAGATGATCTGTTTGTAACAGGTATGGATGGGTTGATTGCTGATACAAAGAGACTTACTGCCAAGTTCAAAATGAAGGACTTGGGTATGATACATTATTTTCTAGGCATGGAGGTGTGGCAGAATGTAGATGGAATTTCCCTGGGACAAGGGAAATATACAGTAGAGATCCTGAAGAGGTTCAGGATGATGGACTACAAGGCCATGACCACACCTATGGCATCAAACCTGAAGCTATTGAGTGATGCTTCATCAGAAGCGATTGATGATATGATGTATCATCAGATGATTGGGTCCTTGATTTACTTGACAAACATGAGACCAAATATTTGCTTTGTTGTGAACAGCTTGAGCCGGTTCTTGATAGATCCGAGACATGTTCACTTGATTGCTGCAAAGCATATTCTAAGGTACCTGAGGGATACAGTTGATTATGGGCTCAAGTATAAGGTGAGTCAGAAGATTAACCTGGAGGTTTATGTTGATTCATATTAGGCAGGTAGTGCCATTGATAGGAAGAGCACTTTAGGGTGTTGCTTCAGTATGGGATTAGGTGTGATCTCTTGGTTTAGTAGGAAGCAATCCTGTGTGGCACTAAGTACAACTGAAGAAGAGTATGTCGCAACTTGTTCAGCTAGTTGTGAGGAAGTATGGCTGAGGAAGCTACTATCTGATTTATTTGATCTCCAGTTAGATGCTACTTGTATATATTGCAACAACCAAAGTTGTGTGTTGTTGTCACAGAACTCGGTGTTCCATGACAAGTCGAAGCATATCGAGATCAAATATCACTATATCAGGGATATGGTGCAGAGGGGAGTAGTGAAGCTCCAGTATGTTGTGACGGATGAACAGATAGCTGATGTGTTGATGAAGCCATTAGCCAGAGTGAAATTTGAGTACTTCAGGGAGAAGCTTGGTGTTATCCAGATCGAGGTTCCTTCTAAGGGGAAGTGATCAGTCCGTGAGCCATTCTAACATGGTGAGAGGATTGGTTCCTTCCATGTTAGATATGAGTGCTGAGCCATTCTGATATGACTGTCGGATTGGTTCCTACATGATCAAATATAAGGGCTATTTCCATTCTTGGAATGGAGGTGCCTGGTCAGTTACCAGGAATACTTGGTCTAGGACTGAGGGCCATTCTGATATGACTATGGGATGTGTTCCCACATGATCAAATATGAGTGCATGACCATTTTGATGTGATTGAGGGATGTGTTCCCACTTGATTAGATATAAGGGTTGATGCCATTCTCTTGGAGAATGGAGGCACTTGGTCAATTACCATGAACCCTCAACCTGGGGTTGAGAGCCCTTCCAGCATGGTTGCAGCATGTATTCCCGCATGGTTGGATGTAAGTGTAGAGCCCTTCTAGCATGGTTCTAGGATGTGTTCCCACATGGTTGGATGTAAGTGTAGAGACCTTCTAGCATGGTTGGCGGATGTGTTCCCGCATGGTTGGATGTAAGTGGAGAGCCCTTCTAGCATGGTTGTAGGATGTGTTCTTGCATGTTTGGATGTAAGTGCAGAGCCCTACCAGCATGGTTGCAGGATGTGTTCCCGCATGGTTGGATGTAAGTGTATATCGCTTCCAGCATGGTTACAGCATGTGTTCCCGCATGGTTGGATGTAAGTGCAGAGCCCTTCCATCATGGTTGCAGGATGTGTTCCCGCATGGTTGGATGTAAGTGCAGAGCCCTTCTAGCAAGGTTGCAGGATGTGTTCCCACATGGATAGATATAAGTACTGAGCCTTTCTAATAGGGTTGTGGGATGTGTTCCTGCATGATTGGATGTCAATGCTGGGACTTTATGATGTGATTATAGGATTGGTTCCTACATGATCAGATGTGAGTGCTGGGCGGGCCTTTCTGACATGGTGTTGGATGTGTTCCTCTCATGGTCAGATATAAGTGATGGGTGGGCCATTCTGACTTGGTGTCAGATATAAGCGTTGTAGAAGACCT
This sequence comes from Pseudotsuga menziesii, assembly GCA_001517045.1. NCBI lineage: Eukaryota > Viridiplantae > Streptophyta > Pinopsida > Pinales > Pinaceae > Pseudotsuga > Pseudotsuga menziesii. The sequence goes on from LPNX010136600.1 coordinate 696,927, forward strand.
ACATGGAGGCTAGGCCTACAACCAGCATGAAAAAGGGATGGCTCTCTAGAACTTCCTGTGATGAGAAGAATCATGAGATAACACCCATGATGATTTTAGTGATGATGATCCAACAGTAATGATATAGATCGAGTAATGGTCTAGATCCAGTGATGATGCTCCAGTGATGATCCAGATCGAGTGATGATCTAGATCCAGTGATGATATTCCAGTGATGATCCACATCGAGTGATTATCCAGATCTAATGATGATGATCCAGATCGAGTGATGATCCGGATCCGAAGATGAAGATGACTTGACGATGAATATGACTTGAATATGACGAGGACTCAATGATGATCCAGATGATACAGAGAAGAATACTTGTGCTGATAAATTGTGTTGAGAGAATACCTTCCTAGTTAAGAGGGAGTTTTGATGTAATTGTAACTTCGAAATGTATTCACCTGTATATCTTATGTATTGCACCCTGATGTTTATTCCAGGATGTGTCTGTAATGTACTTGAGTCATGTCATGCCTCGATGTTCCTATCGCGAGGTTCTATAATGTAAACAAGTCATGTCAAGTCATTGTGGGTAACCCTCCTATTGATCAAGGGTTAAATTCCCCACAGTTCCGGGGCACTAGGGTTATTATACTGTCCTAGACAAGTCTTCCCTAGTAGGGTTTAGTCAAGTCAAGAATTAGTATAAATAGAGAGCTAGCCTCTCTATTTAACACACACTCACTCACACTCAGTTGTAGCGCATAGTTGAGGAAGAAGAAGACACTGGGGCTAGGAAGAAAGAGGTTACTGCTGTTGGGAGATCATCTTACTATTTTGGGGTTTTAATTTTGGTTTTGATTCTATCTTTGAGGAAGTTGCGGGGTTTTATCCATTTATGGTTTCCCCAAGGAAAAACACTGTGTTTATTGTCTCTTGTGTTTGATTGCTATGCTTGTTATTCTCTCGGTTAAATATCCTAATATAATGCTAGCTTAATGTTAAAAATCTAACAAACCAGGCCATAGTAACACTGACTGGACGAGTTTTGCATCTTACTATGGAAGTTGAAGGGATGAAGACTTATGCTGATTTTGATTTTTTTTAAGTTGTTGATGGAAGAGGCTCATATCGTGTGCTTCTATCGATTGGATGGGATAATGACAGCTTAGCAGTGATTAATTTTAAGAAGCGTGTGATAACCTTTGAAAATCGTGACATCAGAGTCACATCTCCAATGGATCCAACTGAAGGGTGAAGATATGTTGAACCGGTTAAGGAAGAAGTTGTAAGAGGATGGAATCATGCATATAACATTTCAGAGGATTACATCCATTCGATTATAGATGGGGAACTCAGTTGGTGCAGCTGTAGCTCTGCGTCTTCTGACTTTGATGATGCTTTACAAAATTGGAAGAATTGGATGCAAGAGGTATCGATTCAAAATTGTGGCCTGATTAATTAGTCGTTGTGCTGAGTTGTAATCGAGACGATTGAATTACCAGTATATGAAGGATTGTCGGAGTTGTATGAGTTTCTAGTGGAATTTGAGGATAAGGTGTCAGGGCCGCAATGATTGTTGGCATTGGATGAAGCATTGAAGGCTACGCCAACATGTTGGTGGGAGACAAGTCACAGTGTCACAGGTTGATGACAGGTCAATTTGGCGAAGAAGAAAAATACCATGCAAATAGGTATGATGGGAGGAATGATCCAAGTAGTCAACTGATCACATGTTAGAGCATGTGGGCATCATGACCAAAGGATGAGTGGGTCCATGATTTTATACACACATTGGATGATATGACGTGGTCATGGTATGTATCAATTGAGTTGCACAGAGATATCACTACTTGGAAAGAGTTGATGATTTTCTTCAATCACACCTTCAATTTTGCGGATACCAATCCAACTATTCATAGTGCACTGCTACACATCCGCGATGTTGTTTTGAAGGTAGTTCCAGGTGCATATTCAGTGGATCTGCATGAGGCATGTTTGATGCAGTCGATAACGGAGTACTACAATGTGACAGGAGGACTGGATGATGGTGATGATCCACAAAACATCAATATTCCAGAGATAGAAGAGAGTCGAGATGTCATTGCACCCGGCGTACCGACGGATCCGATGAATTGACCATAAAAAATTTAGAAGGTCAACATTGGGAAAGAGGAGAACCCAAAGTTTGCAAATGTTGGGGACTACTTAGATGAAGAAACCATGGCAAAGATCATAGATATGTTGCATGAATTCTAATATTTGTTTCCTACAAAGTTTTCTAAGATGAAGGGAATATTGGATATTTGGGAGAGATGAAGATACTGTTGAAATGAGATGTGAAACGAGTGAAGCAACGGCGTTATCGATTGAATCTGTGATACAAGGAGAGGTTTAAGGCTAATCTCGATAAAATGCTAGATGCTAAGATAATAGAATCTGTTGAGGAATTAGAATGGATCAGCCCCATGTTCGTGCAAGACAAGAATACAGGTGAGGTTCGGATGTTGACCTTAGAAAATTGAATGATGCATATTTGCATGATCCATTTTCGACACCATTCACTAATGAGGTGCTAGAAGGAGTGGCGGTTAAGAAATCTACTCATTCACAGACGGATTTTATGGCTATCACCAAATTAAGAACACGAAATAAGATCATCCCAAAATAACCTTTGTTACTGAATGGGGTTTTTTTAGTACACTGTGATGCCATTTGGACTGAAGAATGCACCTGCGATATTCCCTCAGATTGTTGTCGCTATATTCAAAGATTTTATTCAGAAGTTTCTGGTGGTTTATATGGACGATTGAATGGTTTATGGATTGATCAAGGACCATCTGGTGAACCTATGACTAATGCGCGATTCCAATAGCACCAAATCACGCTAAAATCAAAGAAGTACATTTTCTATCCACCTTTTGGGATGATGTTTGGACACACTGTTTGCAAGTAAGGACTGCTGGTTGACCCAAGAAATATTGCACTTATTTTGAGCTTGACACCACCTACAAATGTGAAGAAACTTAGAGAGACACAAGATATTATCACAAGTTCATCCGAGGTTATGCTGTGATCACAACCCCTATAGATAGGTTTGTAAAGAAGGATGCGGTATTTTTATATGGAGTTAGGAGTGTTGGGGGGTTTTTTATACATTAAAGGAAAATATGGCTTTCGCACAAATACTGGTTTTTATTGATTGGACTAAGGAGCTCCATGCCCATGTGGATGCATCATCAATTGTGTTGGGAGTGGATCTGGCACAGATAGGGGAAGGAGATGTTGATCACCTGATTGCTTTCGCTAGTCGGAATCTATTGTCTATGGAGAAGAATCATACTACAACAAAGAGGGAAGGTTTGACAATGGTATATGCACTACAAAAATTTTGAAATTACCTATTGGGTGGTCATTTCAAGATGTTCATGGACCACTCTGCTTTAAAATACTTGGTCAATAAGCTTGTGTTGGGGGGGAAGATATGTCATTGGATACTTCTCTTTCATGAGTTTAATTTTGAGATAATTGTGAAGTCGGGTCGCTTGAATGTAGTCCTAGATCACTTATCTTGAATTGATACATGTGAAGAACCAACGAACTATTAGATTTTTATCATTTAAACAATATGATTTTAGGATTTTATCTGAGAGAATAACATGCACAACAATAAACAAAAGAGACAAGAGACACAAAGAATTTTCATCGGGGAAACCATAAAGGAGAAAACCCTGCAATTTTCGCAGAGATAGAATGAGCACCAATGGTAGTAGTAAAACCCAAAGACATAAAATATGATCTCCACAGCTGTTCTCTCTCTCTCTCTCACTTTAGAGAGTTTCTCTTCTCTCACTCATGCGCCCCAGTGATTGAGTGTGAGTATAATAAATAGAGAGGCTCACTCTCTATTTATATTCTTTCATTCACTTAATGTCCACTTCAACATGTCAACCCCACTTAACAACTACTTACTAGGGATGACATCTCTAGGAGAGTCTAATAACCCTACTGCCCCACAACTGTGGGGACTTTTCCCTCCGATCAACAAGGAGGGTTAACCTTGACACAATTATGGGGACTATTGCCATGAATTACAATGGAGGGTTAACCTCAATGACTTTTCATGACTTGTTTACATTATTAAATCTCCTGATCAGAACATCGGGGCATGAAATGACTCAATTGCATTATAGATACTTCTTGGAATAAACATCAAGGTACAATACATAATATATACAAGTGAATACATTCCGAATTTACAAATGCATCAACACTCCCTCTTAACTAGGAAGGTATTCTCTTGACACAATTTATCAGCACAAGTCTTCTTCTTTGTATCATCTGGATCATCATCAAGTCATATTCATATTCAAGTCATCTTTATCATCAAGTCATCTTCATTGTCAAGTTATCTTCATCAAGTCTGGATCATCAATGGATCTGGATCATCACTGGATCATCAATTGATCTGGAGCATCACTAGATCATCATCAAGTATGGATCATTACTTGATATGGAGCATCATCAAGTCTGGATCATCACTTGATGTAGATCGTCACTGGATCATCACTTGGTCTGGATCGTCACTAGATCATCATCATCATCTACTTCTGCTATCTCAATCAAATGGTTCTATCTCTTCATTATTCTCGTCATAGGAAGTTCTATAGAGCCAGCCCTTTTTCATGTTGGTTATAGGCCTAGCCTCTATTTAGGTCTTCATATTCTTCAATACTTATATCTGACCCAGTCAGAAAGGCCCATCCAACACTTATATCTGACCATGGGAGGGACCAGCCTACCCCCATGTTAGAATTGCATGCCCAAATCTCACATTTGACCATGGGAGGAACACATCCACCACCATGTCAGAATGGCCCAACCCTTACATCTGACCATGGGAGGGCCCACCTTGCCCCCATATAAGAATGGCCCAGCCCTTACATCTGACCATGGGAGGGACTAGCCTGCCCCCATGTCAGAATGGCTCAGCCCTTACATCTAACCATGGGAGGGCCCATCCTACCCCCATGTCAGAATGGACCAACCCTTACATTTGACCATGGGAGGGCCTAGCCTACCCCCATGTCAGAATGGCTCAACCCTTACATCTGGACATGGGAGGGCCCAGCCTACCCCCATGTTAGAATGGCTCTGCCCTTACATCTGATCATGTGGGAACACTTCCCACAATCACATCAGAATGTCCTTCAGCTCCAAGCTGAGTATTCATGGTAACTGACCAGGTGCCTCCATTCTCCCGGAGAATGGCGTTCAGTGCTTATATATGATCATGTGGGAATACATCCCATATTCACCTCAGAATGGCTCAATATTTACACCTGACCATGGAAGGAGCCAATCCTCTCACCATGTCAGAATGGATCACAGACTCATCACTTCCCTTTGGAGGGAACCTTGATCTAGAGAACACCAAGCTTCTCCCTGAAGTACTTAAACTTCACTTTGTCCATTTCTAGCATAGAATCATATCAGGGATGATTACGTCCAAGGATAACCTGCAAGCTTTGCCAGGACCTATTACATCCGAGGACAACCTACGAGATTCTCCAGGATTTATGCTCAGAAAACCTATCTCACCGGCTAGGATAGAACTCCCTCTTTCAAGAGATCTCGATCTGGATCACATACTGGAGCTTCACTTCTCCTCTCTGCATCATACAAAAATGCATGTCAGATCAACCAAATCAAATAGTATTTTTCAAAAGAAACATACTACCTCCCAAATAGCAAGTGGCAACATCTTTTTCCTCAGCTGTACTCAGCGCCATGCAGGACTCCATCCTGCCAAACCAAGAGATCACACTTGATACCATACTAAAGTATAACCTCGAGTGCTCTCCCTATCAATGGCACTGCCTACCCAATATGAATCCACATAACCCTCCAGGTTAATCTTCTGATTTTCCTCATACTTGAGCCCATAATCAATTGTACCCTTCAGGTACCTTACTGCATTCTTTGCAACCATCAGGTGAACATGTCTCGATGTGTTCACAGCAAAGAAAATATCTGGTCTTGTATTCATCAGGTACATTAAGGAACAAATCATCTAATGATACATTGTGGCATCAACTGAATCTGATGAAGCATCACTCAATAGCTTCAGGTTGGATGCCATAGGTGTGGTCATCACCTTGCGGTCTATCATCCCAAACCTATTTAGGATCTCTACTATATACTTCCCTTGTCCCAAGGATATTCTGCCACACCTCCATGCCTAGAAAGTAGTGCATCATATCCAAGTCCTTCATCTTGAACTCGACAGTAAGTCTCCTTATTGCAACTTTGATGAGTTCCTCTTTTCTGTCAGGAACAAGTCATCGACATATAACATGATCATCACTAGTATTCCGCCTTCAACCTTGAAGCAAAGGTTGGAATCTGAATTAATCTCAGTAAATCCTAGAGTCATCAGTAATCTGTCCATCCTGTCGTACCATATCGAACCTTAGGATCTTCTGCAGTTACTCCCTCTAAAGTGAAGCATCATTCTCGCTCTGTCTTTCATAGTCTATGCATTGAAGCATTCTGTACTAGAGTGACAAGTAGCTTCCTCTGCTACTAATATTCTATGTATCCATATAGGTTCATTGGATACCAAGATCCTCTATCTTGAACCTTTTAAAAAGTTCTTCTCGCACCCATATGTGAGCTTTTCATCCTTTATAGGATTTCATCTTCAACCTGTAGCAAAGGTTAAGATCTTCATCACTCTAGGTGATATTCAACCTCCTAATGTATGTGTTATCCCATGGATGTCTTCTGAGCTCGTACAAGGCCTTCTTTCGTTTTCACACATGATTCTACATGTCATGTGTATTTCTAGTGGCTACAAATGTCTCTTCATAGTCTATTCCTCATGCTACGAATATTGCCTTGTATCCCACAATGTTTCCATCTACTGCATGATGGAACTATGAAATTCTCTTCAGGTGTCGATACTGCATCCTAGACATCATTCTTCTTGAACTGGTACACTCCTTCCCTTTCTTCTTAGCTACTTCTTGGAAGGTTCTTCATCAATGATGTCACTCAACATTGTTACATAACTGCATTGTGTCTGAGATCTGTTCTTTGAAAGTATCATCATATTAGTCTTCATCTTGGATTCTTTCTTGAATTGTCATCACTTGTTCTTCAGAACAAGTCTCATCCTTCTTTGCTTGTAAGGTGATTGTACGCATTCTTTCGTACAGGTCAAATGCATTAGTTGTATGGTTAGAAACATTTCATAATGGAAAATTCTTACGCATAAATATATGATCATGCAACTATTTTAGCCAATACAACATTCATCCATATCTCACGAAAACTTTTCTAGATGCCTTCCATCTCTACCAAGACATCATTGAGATTGTGCACTAATCCAATATGTCAGCAAAGAGGTTTCATTGTAGATAAGTAGAAATGTAGTGTTTTATAACACCATGAGATACTTACCCATTACATGCGTATTATTAGTATACTGTCATTAATGCAAACATTCTACCATGCATAATATATCAATTGAATATAAAAAAATGCATAACAAAACAATATCATGAAATGACAATTGAATACTTATCTTTATTTGTTTCATGGGTAGAATCCTTCTTGAGCCTTCAGCATCATCATCTCCTTCATTCATCATTTCTTATCCAAATGATAAGATGGAGAAGAGGCTCTTCAAGAGTTGAGTCCTTCGTATTCCTCATCACTCGACGGATCTTCTTTGGATGGTGAGAGTGCTATCTTTAGTTTCTCCTGTCTTCTCTTCTCTTATTATGAGTCAAGCTTCTTCTTCTTCCCAGAGTTTGCTGAAAGTAATCACTTCCTTCTGGAATACATTCCTCAAATGAATCAATCCCATGATCCTGGGAGGCCATTCAAGGTAGTTATCACAACTGCTGCATTCTTCACTTCTTCCTCTACCGCTTCAAGTTGTTCTTTTATTTGAGAGATGCTTGTAAAGTATGACTATATGGTGTCTGCATTCTGGATATTCACATTCTTCAACTATTTTCTCAAAGTCATCTTCCAATTTATGTTATTTCCTTCAAATAGCTTGGTCAAGGAATCAAACATCTCTTTCGGTGTCTTTAGGGAAGACACTTGTGGTACAAGTTGATCCGTGATTGAATCAGCAATGGTCTTCTTGGCCTTGACCAAGTTCTTCTTGTGTAAGGATTTTGCCTCATCTCCCTCTAGAACTGAAATCTATATACTTATGTAGGTGTCCAATTCATTTCCTTCAAGAACTAGTGACATCCTATACTTCCATGCTTGGAATTTGTCATCCTCACCAAGCTTGTCATCAAGCTGATGTGATAGATCACATTGAAATGAGAACCTCAAATATAAATAGCAAAAGATTAGATCTTACCGATTTCAGGTGTGTGTCCTGGTTCCGGAGTTGGCTGATCTAGGGTTTTTCAGAGAAACCCTAATTTTAAAAACTTGCAATCTTTTAGATTTGATTGGATAGAAAGATATAAATCTTCAAGGCAAGCAGTCCAATGTACTCATTTTCTGAAAACAGTGGAGGGAGGATCTCGGAACAGGAAGCCCTAGTTTACCAATTTCTTCTGCATTAATGCCTGATATTGTTTCTGTGGTATCTCTGAATGTAATATTCCAATGTGTCTAAAATTTAGTACTGAGGTAACCTTGTCTTTCCTTTTTCCAACACCATAGTTTTCATTAGAATTGGTTCCACCAATTGGTACTTAAGATCATTTTCCCATGGTGACCTGTTTCAGGACTTTTCCGCATAGCAAAGTTGTACAGACTGGCACGTCTCACTGTTTCATCTTTAGGGTCTAAAACTTATACCAAAGAAGGTAAAGTCCGTGCCATTTCTAGAACATCTTGAGAGATTTTATTTGGACCTTAGTAGCCTGAGATATAGCATTTCTCCCCAGGTGTCCTATTTAGGGATGAATCCCGAAGAGGCTGGAACCCTAACTTGTAGGAATCATATCTCCTAGAATATAGCCAATATGAGGCTAAAATGTAGACATAGCATGCATCAGGATTTTATATTTGACCTATGAAATTTTCAGCCCCTGAGACTTCTGTAATCCTGAGATATAGAGAATGTACCAAAACTTATCAGTTTTAGTATTTAGGGTTTTTCTGGCCCGGGGTCAAACTAAGGTTTGAATTTCTTGGAGTTTCATCCAACCAAAAATCTCGACCCAGGTATGTAAACTTTGATTTTGTTGAGGAGAGAAATCCTGCACTGGGCTCACTAAAAAATTCCTCTTCTATAAAAGGCCCTAATTTCCCGCACCAAAAATTGAAAAATGCTTGGAATCATATTATGCTTCAACATAAAGATGTGCTCTTCAATGGAGAGTCAGCCTAGCATCATTTTGCTAATGGATTGTGGAGAGAGACCCAAAAAGTAAGAAGCCCTAGCTTCAGTAGTTTCACAATGTCTTATTCTCAGGTTAACTCTGATACCATGTTAGATTTTTATCATTTAAGCAATAGGATCTTAGGATCTTATCTGAGAGAATAACATGCACATCAATAAACACAAGAGATAAGAGACACAAAGAATTTTCCTTGGGGAAACCATAAAGGAGAAAACCCCTCAACTTCCTCAGAGATAGAATGAGCACCAATGGCAACAGTAAAACCAAAATATAGAAAATATGATCTCCACAGCTATTCCTCTCTCTCTCACTTGAGAGAGCTTCTCTTCTCTCACTCATGCGCCCTAGTGAGTGAGTATGAGTTTAATAAATAGAGAGGCTCACTCTCTATTTATATTATTTCATTCACTTAATGTCCACTTCAACTTGTCGGACCTAGTTAACAATTACTTACTATTGCCGAAATCTCTAGGAGAATCTAATAACCCTAGTGCCCCACAATTGTGGGGACTTTTCCCTCCAATCAACAAGGAGGGTTAACCTTGACACAATTGTGGGGACTATTGCCCCGATTGGAACATTGGGGGAATGACATGACTAAATTACATTATAGATACTTCCTAGAATAAAAATTGGGGTACAATACATAATAAATACAAGTGAATACATTCCAAAGTTACAAATACATCAACACAAACATTGAAGACGGATTTCCAGATGCGCAAATTTTCAGAGTTGAGATGGTTGATGATTATTATGAGAAAATAGTTTAGTTTTTGGTGACAGGAACAATAGCAGAAGAGCTTACTACTAGTCAGAAGACGTAGTTGGTTTTTAAAGCCACAAATTTCCAGTTGATCGCTGGACAACTGTATAATCTAGGACCAGACGAGATCTTAAGGCGATGTGTCCTACCACATGAAGAAGGGAAAATATTGGCAGAGAAAAATGTAGGAGTCATAGGTGGACACTATGGAGGTCACGCTACTGCTGGGAAGGTGCTCCACGTAGGGATTTGGTGGCCCACTCTCAATGGTGATGCGACAGACTATGCATGGAATTGCAACATCTGTCAAAGAACTGGTAAACCATTAAGGAGGGATGAGATGTCGTTGATACCTCAGGTGATGTTGCATCCATTTGATAAATGGGTTGTGGAATTTGTGGGACCAATCAACCCATCCAGGAAGAGAACCAGTGTGAAATACATCATTATAGTGATAGACTATTTGAAAAGATGGGTAGAGGCCGCACCTGTTGTAGAGTGCACTGCAGTGACATCAACAAGATTCCTATTTGACAACATTGTTACTTGGTTTGGGTGTCCAAGGATATTGATGAGCTACCAGGGTAGTCACTTCATCAATCACACAATCAACGCATTAAAAGAGGAACTTTAGATACAACATAAGAAGAGTACCCCGTATCATCTCCAAGAAAATGGGACAATGGAGGAATTCAATAAGGTGTTGGAGCATGCACTCACAAAGGTATGTAACGTGAACTGTGATGACTGGGATTTGAATATTCCATCATACCGCACCACTTGCGAAAGATTGATAGGACAAACACTGTTCAAGTTGGTGTATGGGAAAGAGGAAGTCATGTTGATGGAATACATTGTCCCAAGTTTTGTGCATAGTAGCAGCGATAGGAACTGATGATGAATCAACATTAGAAGAACGCCTGGCTCAATTGATGCATCTAGAGGAAGATCGATTTGTTGCATGTTTTCACCAGTGCATTGAGAAGGATCAACAAAAATCATGGTACAATCGACATATTAAGAAAAGCATTTTCAGCAAGGAAACCTAGTACTGATGTATGATAGCAAGTTTGCCAAACATCCAGGTAAGTTATAGATGAATTAGCTAGGTACATATGTCATTAATTCCATTACTACAGGAGGCACAGTACAACTGCAACAGTTCGATGGTGTGATGCTACCTAAGTTGGTAAATGACAGTATACTGAAGCCCTACAGGATGGGCCTGGAGCCATGTGATGCTTATGGCACTGCGCAATATGAAAAAAAAAGAAAAAAATCTCTTTGTTTTTGCATAGGATGGAAGTTAAGAGGATGACGCACCAAAAGGAAGTGCATGCGCAAGTAGAGGAGTCACTATCGTAGTTAGGGAGTCATGTCGTGACGGCCGCAAGGCTGCGACAGAGTAAAATCAACAATAAATACAATAGCTAAAGTTGTTAGCGGACGCCACTTTTTGGATGAGATGCAGGATCGGGGGTGGAACCGGGTGATTAATGCATGATTTTGTTGTGATGATTAAAAGGGATCGTAATTATTTGGTCATAATGATTTTGTGATCGAATTGGCACTATAAGAAGAGGATGGACACGGTTGGAATTCACCATTGTGAAATATTGAGTTTTCATCTGAGATGCAGAGTTGTCGTAGTAAGTTGTGTTGCATTGTGCAGTCGATTTGTAGAGTGCAGTGAGGTTGAGGTACTCGTACTGGAATTGGAGGAAATGGTGCAGCATGTCGAATGAGCCGGTTACAGTAGATATTTCAAGAGAGAGGGACTCACCAGTTATCAGGGTAACCATCAAAGAAGAGGTTGCAAGCATGTTAGTGGGTTCATCATCGGTTTGAAAGAAGAAGAGGGGGGAGCAACAGACCATGTCCTTGATTCAAAAGAAGAGACGGACTAGAAAGTCCGCGTTGGCACAGGAGGAGGCGCCTGCACAGATGAGTCCATCGACTTCAGGGGTTGAGGAATCATCAGTCCACATAGGGTTATCCATTGCGGATATCCTTGGGTATGTGCCTCCCTGTCGGCTCGATGCAAAACCCATGAAGACGATGAAGAACCAAAAGTACTTGGTTAGGATGTCGATGGTACCATAGGGCATGGTCTGTACCATGGATATTTTTCCTTGGATCATGAGGATGAAATATGAGGATCATGATATGTTTACATCGGCAGAGATAACTGCAGCTCCATATGTACCCACTATGTAGGCCGGAGGTGGCCCAATAACATGCATTTCAGATGAAGAGTTGATAGGAAACCCCTAACATCAACTTAACATTAAATTCCTCAAACTCCATTAACATATATAACCTATGGTTTGTGAAAATTAATGTTATGGGAGTAAGAGTTGATAGGAAACCCCTAATTTATGCTCAACAATATGACATATAAAGACTCAAAAATTCTCTCCACCCATTGATATTTGAATATCAGTGTGTATATGCTTGCATTATGATAAATAAATTGGTTTGACAACATGTCTAATTATCATTAAGGATTCCCTTATTACAATGAAATATTATATTCCCTTTGCATTGAGCATATTTAAGTCATGATACACTGCCAACACTTCATCTTGGTTGTCGGTCTATTATTCTAACCCCCATGTAGAGTTTAGTTCATGATTTACTTTCAGACTGAGGATGACCCCCGCTGCTTACAGCTACGAACCATTCATTTCATAAATTCAATTCTTATTATCCACTTAATAATAATTATGGAAATCTATAGAGAAAACAACAATCATTCAAATGCAAATTCATTTGTGCTTTTGAGTCTAGGGAGATTATTAAGTGTATATAAGTTCATTTGGAAGTATTTTTGGAAGATGAAGAGGTGAATTCTCCTTCTCAACTTAAAAAAAATTCAATCAATTTAAGGTTGATGGACATAAAATGCACAATATTTAACTCCAAACCTTCAAAATGTAATTTCCAAACAAGTTGGATATATATCATGTCAACATTGAAACAATATCCATCGATATAGGTAACTAACATTAAAATCATATCATTTGATATATGCAAGTGTTACAAAATCACATAAGTGATTATAGCCAATTATATGATCGATTCATGCATTTCATCTGCCTATGTTGTGAAGGGAACTGATGCATGCTATTAGAATCAAATATGACTTGTTAAGGATCATGATCTGTGTAATATCATTTCTGGATAGATATATCACTTCACATCATAGTAACATGTATGGTGTGATTTAAATACAGGTCAATCGATGCTGAAATGAACTCCATCAACATTTTGTTTTCAACGATAAAAATGGTGTTCCTTGCTATTCATGTGAATCAAAGGTAACATATATAGGGATGTAGATCTCAACTAAGAAAATACATAGAGTTGACACTTACTAAAAACAAACCAGCAAGAAAAAACATCAGTAGTATCACTGGAACCAAAATCCCAAAACCATCCAGGAAAAACAAAATAGTCAATCCCACATCTACAGGGAGAACCAAGGGAGTCCTGGAAAAGTATCCCTATCTTTCTTAATTAAGTCTGGTTATATTAGAGAGATAGAACACTTGAAACTCTTTTTCTTTATGACCTTGTGAATCATAGCTTCTACAGAATGAGTAGTTTAAAAAAGATCTCCTAGAATATAAAGAATTTGTGAATTCTATTTGTGTAGTAATACTCAAACATGAGTAATATCCCTGTTAGAGTAGATATAAAAAAAAATTGGTGTCTTATCATACCAATTTGGGAGACCTATCTCAAAATATTCCTTGCACAATGATGATCGCATTGGTCTAGCTCCAAAGTAACTTTTTTGGTGGAACTAAGTTAGAGTATTGTGGCAACATTACTTAAAATGCTCCTTGTATAACATTGCTAGATTTGGTATAAATCTATTGTACTCCTTCTGGTAGAACTAAGCACCCCATTATCAACACTAGAAACATAACAATGGATAAGAAAATTACCTTACTGGAAAACTTAGTCTTCCCTTTTGAAACAAAATTCCCTAAAATATCCGCAAAGGCTTCCTCCTCAGACAACATGAAAACTTGTATTTCTGAAATTATAGTTGTCCTACCTAGTGTGACAAATTTGCAAGAGCATCAAGTACATCCAAGTGGGGAATATAAAACATATGTAGTGTGTTTCATTAGACCACCCTTTTATGATAACAAAATGTGGCACAAATTTACATAAGTATATTTAAATAAGTTTGATGGTTACGAAGCCATAGGTTGGGTTACCCAAATGGAATATTATTTCTCCCTCCTAGTATTATTCATGACGTGATGAAACTTTTAGGTGGTGTGTTATACTTGAATAGGGAACATTTGTAATCATGGTGGAAATTGCATAAGAAATCCAATATGGGTTACATTTCTTTGAGCTACTTTGTAATAGCCATCTATGCTCATTTTGAAATAGACGCTCATTTTATGGGATGCTTAACCAAGTTGATCCAACCATGCATATTTGATGAATATAAAACAACTTTCGATAAACTAACAATTTACATAGAGGGCATGATCGACCTATTAATTTAACCTTGAATTAGTCGAACATTAATTGGGGTTATCTTGATTTGGTCATTAATGCATTTATTCGTAGGTAATTTATAGGCCTGTGGTATTGGGCGACCTAGGATATTTTCCCATGCTATTTGATGTTATGAAGCCTTTAAATATGCTTGGCATACTGCATTGTAAAGTCCTTCAAGTGGTATGTTATTTGACCAGTTTGGCTACATTTGTCAAGGGAAATAGAAGATATATCTTTGGTTGTTGGTTTTTCTTAATAAAGGGTTTTCCAGGTTAAATATTGGCTCTTATTATGTGCATGTGTATTGAGTGTTTTTATTTCTCTCACCATTCTGAATTATTTTTAATATGCTATCGAAGCTAGACAAACCTAGAATCTCCAACAAGTGTGGTATTATGATGAGAGCCATGGAGGCATATCATTACAAGCTACCATTTCTCTTGAGAAGGATGTGTTTAAGCCCAAAAAAGTGTCCTAGAAAATCATGAAAATAAAAACATGGTTCTTTTGTATATTTTCTAAAGAATAGTGAAGCCTATATGAGATGGTTGTGGGCCTAAATGGTTGGAAGTCATCCGACAGTTAGAGAAGATGTAAATTACTAGTTTTTATGTGTTAAATTGGGTGTGACTAGTAGGGTGGTGTTCTCAAAATAGACGTGGGAACTATGGAACTAGAATATTGGCTCATTTATGGAGAGGATCTGTTGATTTGAGATATGAAGGATTTGTTCCAAGAATTAGGTATATTTGCATTAATTTCACAAATATTTCAATTGTGATGTTTGATCAATGCATGGATTGATGATGGAATTTGTAAGCTATATGATTATTTTGGGATGGTCCCATTAACTTTTGAAGTACAAGGCCAAACTCAGGATCATGCTAGATATCCATGTTATTCTGAAGGCATATCTTGTGAAAATAACACTCCAAGCCTCAATTATAGAGTGCATTGACAATGAGAAATATATGTCAGTTATGGATTCCTAGTTGGATTCTCCATAATGAATACAAAGTGAAATATTGTGGCTAATAGTATATTGAAATTGAAATTATGAAAGAAAGTGGCAAAGCAACACATAAGTTTGTTGGTGTGTGGATATGCTAATGATGTAGATCATATTTGATTTACTTGAGAAATGATGATTAGGTCATACTGTTGTTAGAGAGTATAGATTGAGTTCTTTCTATGTTGAATTTTGTGTGTGTGTTAAACTTGTGTGTTAACATAATAAATATGTGACTTATATCCATGGTATTAGAGAGGTCACTACAAGGAAAACTCCCCCTAGTAGAGGTTATAGCAGAAGCCCCTAAAACAAAGTCCCGAAAATCTATTTATAGCGGAGGCGAGTGGGTGGAGGTTTTAGAAAATGTTTTTATTTGGTGCGTTTCATAAAAAAACACATTGGTGCATGTTTACAAATAACACACCAGGAGAACTACTAATTATATCACACCTCACTAGAAAAAACTATCAATAATTTTTTTTATATTAAAAAACTCATTATTTTAAAAATCATGGCATGGTGCATTAATTGATACGACATGCACTGGTCCGTTTGATAATAAACCTCCCAGTGCGTTACATAGACAATAGTTCATTTCTCTATTCACATACTTTTATTGACAACTCTAGCAAAAAATTGAAAAAAAAACTGGTGAGCTAGATATTTCAAAATTCTCTAGTGCATTTCAAAGGAAAAAGCACATCATTTACTATTATATACAAAATAAATAAAAAATTCATTTCAAATATTGTTAATTTTTTATTAAAAGACACTACTATTAGGTGTGTTGTGGTTATTGGATGCACTGATGTGCTATCTTGTTGGATGCACAGGGACATGGATTACTAAAAAAGACAGTGAGGTAAAACTATTTTTAACCCTCCTCAGCGCATTTTGAGCCCATCTGCACCAGTGCTCCACTTCACCCACTTGGATGCACTAACATATGTTGTCGACATGGACAAATTCTCCACTCATATTGGATGTTGCTTGTAGTTCGAATTTTTACAAATGGTGGGAAAGAATTCAATCTTTCCATACATCGTCAAAGTGTCGCCTCGACGAGACTTTCACCAGGTAAATTGATTCTTACTTCATAATTTAAATTTTTAGTGGATTACATTTTAGAATTAAGCTTCAAATTCTCTTATTTTTGAAAAAAAAGACAACATTTTTGCGCAGTGCATTCGATCCTTTTGCCTTGCACCGCATCGAAGTGCGCCCTATAAATTTTTACTGGATGCACCATTGACAGTGTGAGCTGAATGACTCGAACACACAGCTACATTGTAAAATATTATTAAAAGACATTGAAATGGTAATCGATGCATTCAATATTAGAGAGCACTCATTATCTAGTGCACTTAAATGTAATTAACACACCCATTAACAATACCTAAAAACATAACAAAAATTAAATTATACAGTGTGCCTAGGGAATGCCATTGCACTAGTATCCATGCTCTGACGTGACATAGGCGCACCATGAACACATTCCCAATAACTAATAAGATTTGTTAAATTATAGTGCATTTTGTTTAAGTGAACGCACCATTTACATTGCACTTACTTAAACTAAACACACCATTAATTGAATAATATAAATTAGAGTGTCGATATACATAATGTTATGGTTCTCCTTCGGTATGTCATTGCATCAGTACTGGTGCAATGATGTGCCATAGGCGCATCGTTAACAATTTTATATAATATTTTAAACTTTAATAAAATTGGCATGTTTAATTCACCTAAGTGCATCGTATATGATGCACATGTCTTGATGAAACACACAAACAAGAAACTTTCTTGATTAGATTAGAAACCCATAATTTAATAGTGCTCTTACTAGACGTCGATGGACCCGTGTTCAGTGCACTGACGTGTTTTAAGCACATCATTAACCAAAATTTATAAGACGTCTTGGTGCATATAGTATTGGTGCATCATTTAAATATTTTAAATATATTTAATTATATTACAAATGTGCGATACTTTTTTTAGCACACCAATAACAATGCTTAAGATATGAAAGCATGTCATGAGTGGTGCATTACTGTGAATTAAGCGCACCAAATGTTTTTTGCAATTTTATTATTTTATTTTAGTAGATATAATGTTCATATATTGCTTTTACATGTATATTTATGAGACCAATTGATGTAATAGTCAAATAGAGACATCAGCATTGTGATTCCAGGTAGCAGAAACAAGCATAAGTTGATCAATATAACTTCATGAGAGAGTGGGAAGTCACATAGAGGGAGAGAGATTTATTCCCTTTCCCAATTCAGCCTCATACTAGAGTCCTCTTTAGGAATGTTGGCCTCCTAAATTTATACGAGGAGGAAACATATCTCAAGAGGAATAGTACATTTCTCTTCCTGTTGATCACACACTGAGATCATCACATGAAGGATTTTTGAGTTGGTCCAGATGATTAGTACCAACCGACTGAGGAGGACATTTATTTATCACTAGGATATCTAGGAGAGGTGAGGACTTATTTGAGTTCCATGAGATACCAAATGTACTAATAACAGGGATGAAACTAGTATATGTTCAGATAAATGTCAATCCCTAAATCGTTTACCTTGCTTAGTTCTAGGTGCACAGTGGGTAGTTTTTCATTTTTAATTTTGGTGGAGAGGATGTGAGGTGCCTCTATTATTTGGTGGTGGCCATCACACATTAGAAAACTGATGGGAATCACATTAGCTTTCCTCTATTATATTATGTTGATTCTTTGGTGCAGAGAATTAGATGCATTAGGTGGTCTACTGTTTGTTTACGATAGCTTCATTTTGTTCTCAGCCAATGTCATGTGTGTATTGACAGGAGGGGGAAATTCCCTTTTGGTTCAGATTTATTTTGTTTATTTTTATGAAAGGTTTCCAACCATTATGCCATCTTTTTAGTGGTTCCCTCCTAGGTTGATGATAGATGTGCACATGCACATGTGGGGGGAGATAAATCCCAAGAGGGGGAAACTATACTTTCCAACGAGGATTATCCCAGATGTGCTGTAGATTCTAGGAAATTTGGATGTCATATTAGATATTGTTGCATTTCCATATTTGGGATTGGATTGGAGAGGGTGTCAGGACATCTTCTTCACCTGGGACGAGCCACTGGTTGATAGAGGTAATTAAATTTAGCATTATTTTTAAATTAATCAAGTCGTTTCATTTTATTCTCTTTATACTTAATGCAAATGATATATATTTTAAATTTTTATAAATTAAACTCATGTTTAATTATTATTTTCATGTACTATATATTTTATAGATATTGAGACTTTTGATGCTGATGTCTAGCCTCCTCCAGATCAGGATGAGGAGGAGATGGGGGTGGAGGAAGATCAGCCTGAGATCGCTCAGTTAGGCTCTACACCTCGACAAAGTAGGCCAGAGGATAGTTTTCAACAATATGTCACTGACTAGATAGTGAGATTGCTAATATATGTGGGGGTTCAACATATACATACTAGATACATTATTAGGGGCCCTCGATTTGGGGAGCTATGGAGGATGATTCCTCATGATTTGAATAACTTACTACATCATGTTGTTGGAACATGTGATGTTATATTTTCTTCCCATCATAATAGTTCTTCGGCACATGCAGGTAAGATCCTCAACTGGATCCTAGTCCACCTCCTTCTCCATTAGTTTCTTTGACTGGTGGCATAGCCTCCACATCATGTGCACCTACTCCTTGTCCTACACCATTAGAGGAAATTTCAACTCAAAATGGGCCTCCTAAAAAAATTTAATAAAATAGTAGTTAAAATAATAAAACAATATATATTAATTTTGGAGGAACAAAAGAAAAAAACTACTTTTTTGTTTGTATTTTCGACATATCTCCCTCTTTTTTTACTCAAATTTCGATCGGGAGAGCTCTTTGGATGCAAAATTAAATTCCACATCCAACGAGTACCCACTCGACATACTTTTGATAGACCTCTCTACCCCAAAAACAAGAAATACCTGAAAAAATGTGATGACGACATTTCATCATCACATTTTTTCAGGTATCTCTTATTTTTTGGGGTAGAGGGGTCCGTTAAAAGTATGTTGAGTGGGTACCTGTTGGATGCAGAATGTAATTTTTCATCCAATGAGATCTCTCGATCGAAATTTGGGTAAAAACAAGGGGAGATATGTCAAAAATACAAACAAAAAAGTAGTTTTTTTTATGATACATATCCCCAAATTATATTTAAAAGTGTTTAATACCTATATTGTATTTCAAATTTAAAGCAATTTCATTGGCTAACACATGATGACATGGAATTTGAATTAGAGTTAAAAGGCCCATTTTGAGTTGAAATTTCCTCTAATGCCTTCAACATCTCATCCACCTCCTCTTGATCCTTCTTTATCATATCAGACATCTCCTAACCTCCCCATCCTCCACCTTTCCCTCCTTTGGCATATCCAGTATCTGATCTGTTATACTTATTCGACTGAACAACCTCTATAGATACATCATCTCCCCATGATCCTCATACAATAGTCCCCATTTCTTAGATCGAGTGAGATGATCTGGATTCATAGTGATGTGTTGGTGTTTCTCCCTTTGAACCAGGTTCAGACCATTTTTTGTCCATCAAAAAATCCCAATATATCGACCTGATAGAGCAGGAATTAGTCTGCGGCACCTGAAGTGCAGATGCAGTCTCACCTAAGATATCTCTTATAGGTAACTTCCAAAACTAGGTTTCTATAGTTGGGTGGGGATTTCTCCTCTTACAACACCTTAACAACTCGCTCAACCGAATCCTGGAGGTTATATTACTTACTCTTATTGTGTGCATTCAAGATATTACTCTACTTAGCCATTGACAAATATTACAACATTTAGTATAATTCCTTATTAGCGATTCCAACTAACAATAGTGTGACATATGAATATAAGGGCTCATTCATAAGCAAATACAAATACACTTATCCACAACATACAGTCATTCAACATAAGCACATTCATCAAATATACATGTAGAGTACAACATTTAATGTGGAAACCCATTCAAGAAAAACCACAAAGGTGCACTTCATATGGCATGATAAATATATGGCACCTTTCATCTGCGCGCTCAGCTTGGATGCTTAAGATTGCAAGGATATTTGTAGTGAACAAACTCCCATCATCATCAATCAATAATATTGCAAGGGAATTGACCAACAAATTCCAAGGAATGAGCAACAGATACAAACTCACGTTGATAAAAATAGAAAAACAACAATCCACATATCCCAAGGCTCAGCAATCCGCAGACTCCCATTATCAACGATCAACAAAATTGCAAACACTCCAAAACTTACCAACCAACAAATATGCAAGAGTATTGACGAGTAGGTTCCAATGAATGTTGATAAAAAAGTTGGCAACATTAACTACAAAACTGAAACGAAGTATTCGAATCAACTTGTCATCAACCTTTCAAGCATGGAATTGAATGCTCTTATTATGAAACTCCTTGAGAGAGATTTGAACTACGTGATTCCCACAAAATATTTCGATCGAAGACATTATCTGCACCATTGAAGAAAGCATTAAACACCTACTGGAAAAAGAAGCGGAAGAAGTGCATCAAGGTTGTGTTGTAACACTAATAAAAGAAAATCCACCGAAACCAAACATCACTATGGAAGAAAGCATAACTCTCAAAGAACTTAAAAAGAATGATAATATTATTATTTTGAAAGTGGATAAAGGGGGAGCTATGGTTATTCTCAACAAGGAATACTATGTTGATAAGATGAAATCCCATTTGGATCTAAGTGGTTTCTATAAGAAACTCAATAAGAGTCCCCTAAATCAGATTACCAAAGAGATCACTAAAGCTATACAGAAATCAAGAAAAAAACTCATTATCTTTGATCCATTGGTTTCCAGAATATATAGAATTCCCAAAATACATAAGCCAAGTGTTCCCATCCGACCCATAGTGGATACAATAGGCTCACCAACCTATAGGCTCACAAAATTCTTAGCAAACAAATTGAAGCCGTTGGTATAAAATACAAACTCATTTATCAAAAACTCTTCTTTCTTTATCAAGAATATCAAAGACATACATATGAAAGAAAATGAGAAATTTTTGAGCTTGGACATTGTATCCCTATTCACAATGATTACCATTAGGGAGGTGATCAAAGTCATAAAATATCGTGACTGATCTTGAAACAACTAAGCTAGTAGGCTTATGCCTCAAATCCACATTCTTTAGCTTTAAGGGTGATGTTTATTAGTAGACTTGTGGAGTGGCTATGGGATCTCCCGTTTCACCTATTATAGCCAACTTGTTCATGGAAAAATTTGAGTAAAAATACTTGACCTCTACGCATCCAAAACCAGAATGGTGGTCCGGGTATGTTGATGATACATTTTTAATATGGTCCCATGGGAAAGAAGAGTTGGATCGATTTGTGGATCATCTAAACAAACAAACTGATTCCATTAAGTTCACAACAAATTTTGAGGAAAAAAACACCCTTCCCTTTCTTGATACATTGTTTATAAAAAATCAATATGAGATCTTATCCCCCAAGGTCTATAGAAAGAAAACCCACACTGAGAAACACCTCCATGCCCTCTCTCACAATCACCTAAACTAGAAAATGGGAGTCCTAAACACTTTGATAATTAGGGAATTAAGGGTTTCAGATAAATACCACATAAAATCCAAGAAAGAACAATAATATAATGTCTTCTGAATCAATGGTTGTATCCCAGCTCAAATCAACAAATCCTTCGCTAAAAAAATAGTCCACCAAAATAGATTGAAGGTTTCCTCCAATGCAAAGAATAAAGGTGATCACAAGGTATTTCTTCCTTACATACAAGGGATCACAGAAAAAATAGATAAACACCTAAAGAAGAAAAAAATCGACTCTCTCTTCTCACCACTGAATAACAAAAAAAATTTCCTTGGGTAAGCTAAATACCCTATAGACCTGAGCCTAAAAAAGGGGGTTTACCTAATTCCTTATGAATGCGGGAAAACTTACATCACCAAAACAGGAATATCTATTCAAACTAGGGTTAAAGAGAACTACATTGATATATTCCTAAACAAAACTCATAAATCAGCATTGGCGGAACACTCTCATGACACAAAGCACCCAATAAAAATTGAATATTTGAAGGTGCTAGCTCAGGTAGATAATTGGTCCGAAAGAAGAATTAGGGACGTAATCGAAATAGTTAAAAACCCTAGCTGCTTGAACATGGATGATGACCTAACCATCAATAGATATTGGTTACCAAACCTTTCCAAATAGGTTAGAATTAAACTATAAGAAGAATCTAATTAAATTAAATTTATGAATTAACTATGAACTACTTCAAATTATAATTTAATTACATTAAAACTAAAAATCTAAAATTAAATCTTAACTTATTGAAAATTAAACTTAACTAATTAATATTATATTTAATAATAAAATTATATTTCTAAAACAATCCTTTAATTGGAAATTATCTAATTAAGAGTACAATTAAAATCCTAATTATGATAATTAAATTAATTTTTTTTACATAAATAAATTAAACTAATAAAAAATTTAAAATAAAATTGAAATCAACTGATCATAATGATAATTGAATTTAATCAACCAACTATCATAATCTTATAATCAAAATAAAAACTTGCAAAGAATTAAATAAAACTATAATTAATAAAAATTCAATTAAATGATTAAAATGTAGTTGAATTAAAAAAAAACTCTAATAGAATTATAATAACATTTTAATTAAAACTAAATAAAACTACCCTAAAACTAAAACAAAAAACCTAAAACCAAATACATAAGAACTTTTCAATTCCTAAAACAATCCCGAAGTCAAATCCTTCCCAAAAACCTTTGTTCTATATTAATTTATTAAATAAAGATGAACATCTTTCTAGGCATCGCTAAGGTCCTGATGATGAGCTACATATGGCTCAAAATGTTGACAATAACTCCTCATTCATTGCAGATTCTCCAGACTATTCCTTGAATCTTCACTGTGGGTTCTCAACAATCTCAAATCTCTCTCCTCTCATGCTCTCTAGTCTTCGGTCTTTGAATTTTCGTCTCCTTCTCCCTACTATCGATCCGCACACAACCTAGATTGAGTCTCTCTTCTTTACAACTCTAAAACTTGTTGGCCCTAGGGAAAGATAGGAAGAATTCAGTTAGAATTCTTTCCAAGTAGATAAAGAGTTCGGTCACAGGGAGAAGAAGCCGCGACAAAAGTATATGAAGGCGCAGGAGAAGCTACGACAGAAGCAATTGTGGAAGGAAGAACAAGGTAGAAGAAGAAACTATAGAGGAAGTTGTGACAAAGGAAGATAGAAGTAGATAAGAGAGAAAGAGTCAAGACAGAAGAAGTAGTTGCAGTGGAAAGCTACAACAGGTGAAGATTTCATGAAATAAGATAAGTCAGGACAGAAGAGAAACCACGACAGAAGGAAAGGAGGTGACGAGATTAGCCACAACGGAAGGAACCACAATAGAGAAGGCATGCAACGACGCAATGAATAGAAAATACATCTCAAGAGATAATGGTTATGAAGTTGGCTAGAGTCACACGTGCCATAAGGAATAAAAGCATCTTTGTATTTTGGGTCAATAGTGCCTACTGACAAGTGTAACTGGAATAGGAATGACACCCTATTGGATAACAGAATGAAGTCAGCTGCATGTGACATGTAAAGAGTCTATAAAAGGAAGATCCAAAGCTATATGTGGGTTACTTCCTGACTTCCTATTTTCCTATTATTTTTTGTTTAGTTGCTTAGTTCCTAGATAGACAATTGTGCTTATAAAAAGAGTAGATGATCTAGGCTGTGTGAGAATTGACAATAGATTCGAAGAGAAGAGCAGTTGATCCAGGCTATGTGCAAATCAACATTAGAGTAAAGTAGGAGAATATTGAACGACAAAAGAATAGAGAGAATGGGAGGAGAGAGAAGTTTGTATAGAAAAGGGAAGATGATATAGAATAGGTCCTGCAGCTAAGTGCACAGACAAAAGGTGTCATATATTTCTCATTCCAATTGAAGAGTGCATTTGTGATTTTTCCTGGATGGGTTTCCACATTAAATACCGTGTCATTCAGTAGATGATGAATGTGTTTATGTTGCATGAATGTATATGATGAATGTTCTTAAGTCACAGGAATGTATATTGTGAATAAGTGTTTATGTATTTTCTTGTGAATGAGTTCTCTTATGCTTAAGTCACACTGCTGATAGATAACCTGTGTGTTAAATATTATACTATTTTTAAAATATTTTTGATGGATAAGTTAAGGAGTGTCTTATTTGTGCACAATAAAGATTAGCAATAAACCCACTAACTTTAGTCAAGCGAGTTGGTAAGGTTCCAATGGAGAAGAAATCCCCACCAAACTATGGAAACTTGGTTCTCACAATTATCCATAAGAGATATCTCGGGTGAGATTGCATCTGTGTCGCAGGTGGTTCCAACTGATCCTTTCTCTGTCGGGATGATATATTAGGCTTTGTTGCGTGCAACAAAAGGTACAAACCTGGGTTGAATGGAGAAATTCCAACAAATGGTTTCATTACCAGGATCGTGTATCATTTTGGTGAGGGATATGTTTTGGCATCCGATGATGATGGAAATCCAAGAATGGGTGGATTTTAAAGCATTAGAGTTTACAAAAGAAGAAAGTAAAGTATTGCGGTTGAATTCGAGGAGGTGGTTGGAGCGATACCTTTATATGGATATTCATGAGATTTTCTTTTCTGAGTTCCCTATTGTGTTGTATGAATGGTTTTCAAAGTTAGCAACCCAGCAAAAGAATTTCCAAGGAGAAGAACCGACAGAGTGGAATCCTCAGTTAATTCAATGACTAAAGAGTACTAGCAACCCTGTGTCGAGGGCTGTCGATTTTTGGGTAGATAGTATTATGGAGGGATATATTATTGATTTTTATATCAACACGATAACCTCATATAGTGAGGAAGAAAAAAAAAATTCCAAGGACCACAAGGACGATACTTGATGTTGGTGTTTGCTTCTTATATCTGTTCTTTGACCTAGTTTCACTCCCTTCGTTGTGCACAACAAAGCCCAAGATATCATCTCGACAGAGAAAGGATTAGCGGGTAGCACCTGTGATGCAATTGCAATCTCATCCAAGATATCTCTCTTATGGGTAACAGCCAGAACCATGTTTCCATAGTTGGGTGGGGGATTTCTCTTCCCTTAGAATTCTACCGAGGATCTCGACCGAAGCTAAGGGAGTGGGTTACCTATACCAATTATGCACAGTTAAGATGAAACTCTATTCAACCATCAACATATACTATAACAATAATATCATGGAGTATAGGAGATTCCAACTACCATGGTGCGATAGATGCATATACATCAATTTGTAAGCAAATACATAAACATAGATTCACAACAACATACATGCGACTCAAATACATTCATCATTTACACATTTGAAAAATTATCTAACATGGCAACCCATCCGAAAAAATACAAAAATGTGCTCTTCATCTGGCATGAGAAATATATTGCACCTTTTCATCTGTGCGCTGAGTTTCATACTTTGTTCTAGATATTCGCCCCTTATCTATAAAAACTTCTCTCTCCTCTCATGCTATCTGGTCTTCTATCGCTGGTTCTTCTCTACTTGACTCTACTGCTTTATCCACACACATCTTGGATTGACTCGACTTCTTTAAAACTATATGACTCTTGAATATTTGAATATACTGTTGATCTGCACACAACATGGATCAACATGATATTCTCTACAACTCTACGCACTTAGTTGCATATGTCTTCGATTCTTTTCCCAACAACTAACTGAATCTCTACTGACATGCTATCTAAGCAACAACAAAAATTTATTAAACAACTTAGGCAACTCAACCTTCCTCAAGTTAACATAGCACACTGATCCAGAAGTGAGTTACCAACTAAGTAACCCGCACATAGCCAATTTATTCCTTCTTATAGACTCTTACATGTGACTCTTAGCCGAACTCATACAGTTAACCAATAGGTTGTCATTTCTATTCTAGAAACACATGTCAGTAGGCACTAACAACTCGAATTACAAATATGATTTCATATGTGCGACATCCATAAACTCTAGCCGATCTCGTACCCATGATATTTATGGATTGTCACTTGCCAGTCGTTGTGCCACTACACGCCTTCTAACACGGTTTCCTCTGTCACAACTCCTCTTGTCGTGTATTTTCCTTTTATCGTGAATTATCTTATGTTGTGAGCTCCCTTCCCATCGTAAAGTACCCTTCTATCACAACTTCCACTTATGTTGCAATTCCTCTTGTGTTGTGCTTCCTCTTTTGTTGCGATATCCTTTTCTATCATGATCTCTTATTTTTTCTAGTCTTTCTTTTGTGGATGCTTCTGTGACAACGCCCTCTTCCTTCTTCCTCTACTTCTATCATAGCTTCCTTCTTCCTTTATGTGACCTGACTCTTTTCATACTTGGCCATAATTCCAACTGAATTTTTCCTAACTTCTCCTAGGGCTAGCAACCCCCCAGCTCTCACCTGTGGCTCATCCCAAGCCACCGAAGGATATTCTTCTACTTATTCATTTGGGAAGTCTTTACCTTGAAAATATTGGAAGGTTTTAAGGATCTCTCATGTCTCTCGTCGCACATCTTCCTCTGCTCTCTACAATTTTTCCACAAGGTCAGAACTAAGGTGTTCCAATGGTACAATCCTTTCTACTTCCACTGCTCATTGTACCCTATGATGTACAAGATGGATAATGCCTATAATCTGCTCTACTTCAACTTGCAACTCTTCCACTTTATTTTCCCTTTGTTGTTGTTGCGTGCAAAACACCATCAATTGATGTTGGAGCTTCTTCATTTTCGCTGCCTTATCCATCTTCTATTCTAAGGGTAACTTTTTCATCTCATTCTTCACCTGAGTGACTTCTATCTCAGCTGTGCATAACTCCTCTATGACTTTCTCTAGTTCGGCGTCATGGTTCAATGCTTGCAAATTTTGAGACACTTAGTTGAAAATATTGGCACATGATGACTCAAATTCTTTGATTCTATTTGCAATCTCCTCCACTGCTTTCTTTATTTCTTTTATCACGTGAAGTTAATGTTTCAGAGCGAATGAATGGATGAGATGGAAAAGTTCATCGACATCACCATGTTTTAAAGCTGAAGACAAAATAACAAGTGCTTTCATGGGAATTATTTTCTTTGGATTCTTCCCTCTCATAGGAATACCATGTTTATCAACTTCTTCTTCATCAGCAATGAAGTTCTTTATCTGATCATCTTCTCAATTTATTCGATGATGAAATCTGCCATCTCATCGACGTCTTCCTTTTTCCCTGGAATTCAGCCATCTCATCTTCTTCGTTTAAACAACATCGCCAACTATATATGGATATTCTTGTGAAAATGATGGTGATGGTGATGGCCTTTATCTCTGTTTGTTGTTATCCAAATTATGGTTCAGATTGACGGGTTCTACCAATGGATACTATGCACTCTTGTGAATTGTTCCACAACTCTATCCATTGTTTTAAGTGGAATGTCATTTGGAAACCAAATTTCAACTACTTCTTCTCCACCCATCATCAACAGTGATGAGACAAGTTTAATATTATGGGAACTAGAATGATTTTTCATTGGAGAACTCGGTAGATTTTTTAGTTTCCAATCCCATCCCTTCCTACAGTGGAACATATACGGCAACATATTCCATGATTAGTGTAGGTAACATGGCTTCAATGGAGGAGTATGTGACTGTAGTGTCTCTAGGATTCATAGCAGCCATACTTCTGTAAACAACTAACTAACTCCGGCCCTTTGGAGTTGCAGAGAGAAATTCCTCATTCAAACACATCAGAATGAATTGAAGGTGAAGGGTGAATGAAGTGTATACCTACTCGTTAGCTCTTACTGATATGCAGACCCACGGATGTTGATTGGAACTGTGACAACACGATTCATCACATGGGTCAACTTGTGTGAATCATCACACAAAAACTTCTATGTACCCTTCCAATTTTCATTGTGACATCATTGCAATCATGATAGAAGTGACGTAAAATTATGCTGCCAAAATTTCTCAGGATTTTGAAATTGATTCCCTCCAACTGTCACTTATGCAACACCAGTATTCCTTTTGATAGTGTCACACTCCTTGTAACATGTATTCCTCATTCAACATATTTCCTTTTCTTGCGATAGAATAAGTGTCTTCTCCTTGAATTTCTAATCTGCTCCAGACACCTAGTGTGCACAAGTTTTTTTCTTACCATGGAAGACTAGTAGTCTGCGACCAACAAATGCATGAAAAGATCAAAGTGTTATTGTTTTCCTTTGTCTCTCTTGTTGTCTGTTTGCGGAATACTAGCAGTCTGTGACCAAAAAATTATACATACACACATAGAGATATTATTCAACCAAGTCACTGCTATCATGATACGGCTTCAACTGACTTCCGTTTATTGGTCCTCTTATTGATGTTCCATCTAGATTTCACAATTTAAAATATCCTCCGTTAGTGATCTCCTCGACAGTATACGATCCTAACCAATGTGTTTTTAACTTTCCTCGATGCTTAGTTTTTTTTTTCCATATATAAGAACAAGTCCTCTAACCTGAAACTGCTTGTTCTTAATGTGTCGATCATTCCATATCTTCTGTGTTTCTTTCTCAACATTTTGGTGATACCCTGTGACAAAACACTCTTGTTCCATGTGCACAAGTTGTAACAATCTCTCCTTGATAGCATCAACATTTGTTATTTCTGTCATCACAACAATTCTTAGACTCGGTACAATGTACTCAATCGACATAAAAAATTCCCGTTGATACAACAAGCGAAATGGAGTGTGGTCTTACAATTTATTACAAATTGTGCAATATTCCCATAATACTATGGAAATTTTTTTATCCCAATCATCTCTTTGAACATTATAAATCTTTGTAAATGCATTTTACAGTATTTTGTTAAAGGCCTCGACAACACCATCTGCTTGAGGGTGATATGGCATTGTTTTTCTATGTTGAATTTGAAATTCTTATGTTAGTTATTCAATCATCTGGTTAACAAAATGCATACCTTGATCACTTATTAAAATATTTGGTTAACCAAGTCTTGATACAATATTTTAAAACAAAAAATTATCCACAGTCACAGCAGTACAATCCTTTACTGGAGCTGCTTCATCCCATCTGGTTAGGTAATCAGTCACAGTAATAATATAGCGTGCACCCATGCGCTTCCCTATTGTTGTGAGGGATATCTACCTTATGACGTGTGGTACTAGGGTCACCAACATACTAGGTTGTGACTTCTAGAAATATAGGGTTTAGAAACATATATAAGAGAAATAGAGTTAATAGGACACATTGTTGGAATAATCAAAACCCATCCCAAGACTTAGGATAAAA
The DNA here is from genome assembly GCA_001517045.1 of Pseudotsuga menziesii. Lineage (NCBI taxonomy): Eukaryota > Viridiplantae > Streptophyta > Pinopsida > Pinales > Pinaceae > Pseudotsuga > Pseudotsuga menziesii. The sequence continues at coordinate 727,040 of LPNX010136600.1, forward strand.
TAATTAATCTTTTTGATTGATTTCCTAGGTCCTACACTAGCTAGTTTGCACCCAATTCCATTTTTGTGGTCAAAATTTCCCAAAATGACTCATGGAGCACTTTAGAAATATCCTGGATAAGATTCTGACAACTTTGTAGTATTCCTAGATTGGCAAGTGCGTAGTTGTGTTTTTTCCAAGGTTTCCAGCTTTTCTATAGTTTTAAGGAAAAACCTAAAGCTAGTTTTAAGGTAGACTTCCTTGTTTTTTGCACTAAATCACCTCCCTTTTTTTTCTCATATAAAATCATGATAAACTCCACTTTCCCTCTCTTATGAGCTATACATACTCATTACCAAATTCATGATTATCTTGACTAGTTTGGAAAGTGCTTTATGCACCTATGGGAGATTTTGACTAGTTTAGTAAGCCTGCTTTTGTACTGATTCGAATAACATATTTGAGATTTTGAATCCTTGGAGTATATACATCATGATAAGATTATATCTATTTAATGATGGCTAGCGTAAATTAATATCAACAATAGTTTGTGTTATTCAACATATTTAGTTTCCTTCTTGAGTGTTTCTTTCATATTTTCAAGAAATTTTGTGAGTTCAATTGATCTAATCTTGGGCTTAATTTCCACATGGTATCAGAGCCTTGGTAGCTTGATTGTTATTCGGCTCTTCCAACTTCATTTTGCAGGGTTGAAACCACTCACTAGGAGTGCATTCTATCTGTTCAATGATGCAACTGCTGAAGAATGGATAAATCTCAACAAATCATCTTGACTCCATTCAACTAGTTCGAATGGAAAGCACGGATAGAGATTCTAATGAAAAGTAAAGGCCTCTACGAAGTGACCATGGAAACTAAAGCTGAGCCTAATGCAGCAACTAAGAAGACCAAATGTAATAATATGAGATATGAGGCATATGATCTCTTATGTCTCAACATTTCCATAGACCTTCTATTTCATCTTGATGGGTTGACTTTGCAAAATGAATTATGGGAGAATCTTCAGCATTTATTTAGGAAGACACATAAAGTGAGAGGTCATAAACTAGAGAATGAGATGATTTCAGTGAGTCCAAGCAGCTTCAAATCCTTGCAAGTCTACATCTGTAAATTCAAATCGCTGGTTTTGCAGCTAAAACAGTGTGGTGTTGACAAAGAAGATGAAAAACTAATATTGACCATCCTTTCAAAGCTTGTCCCTGATTACTTAGTATGTTTTTCAACCTTCCATGCCACCAAGTTGACAGTTTGAAATTGGAAGATGCCTTCACTGGCATATTTCATGGAATCCTCAGCTCAGGAGCAAGACAAATTGGTCTTGAAGGGCACCATCAGACCTTCCAAAGATTAATATTTGGTTGCTAGAGATTCCAAGTTTTATTCCAAAGGAAAGAATAAGGATAAGAAGCCTCTATATAAAAAAAGGAGACAAGTCCAAGTCTCAAGAGGAGTCCTCAAAATCCAAGAAGAAGAACTTTCAGAAGAAGAAAGTTAAAGGTAGCAAGTGTGCATACTGTGGTAAGGGTTTTCATCGTAAAATATCTTGCATGAAGAAGCAGGTAAACATGTTGACTCAAATCGTGGAGAAGAAAAACATCTCCATTCATGATGGCACAAAGAAGAAGGAAGGAGAATCCAGTTTCGAAGAAAAGAAGAGAGTTCATGACCTATTTGCAAGAATTGTAAGATCTCCTTCCTTTATCATCGATTCTGGAACTTCTAGGAACATGGTTTCAACAAAGAAATCCTTCTCATATCTTTATTATTTGAAGGGTCCAAATATTTTGCTGGGAGATAACTAAAAAACTGAAAGTAAGGGTAAATGTAACATTTATTTTGAGCATGGTTCCTTCAATAATTTTTTGTATGTTCCAGGTCTTCCTGCTAATATCTTGTCAGTCTACCAGATGACCTGCACTGGGTCTCCTAAGAAGGTTGTTTTCTCTCCCAATTAGGTTGAAATATCTTATATTGCAAATGTTAGAGTCATTGCTAAAGGTTTTGTGGATCATAGTTGAAAAGTATATAGGTTTTCACACTTCATACCTTTCTCTAACCCCTATGCTCTCCTCACCCATGAAAATGAAGCAGAAAAACTTTTGCATGAGAAGTTTGGTCATCTAAACTATAAATACCTTTCATATTTTTGTGAGAAAGAAATGGTTTCAGGTTTTTCAAAGATAAAGTTTTCCAAGGGAGTCTGTCAGGGTTGCATTCTAGGAAAACATCCAGAGCATAAGTATGAGAGAGTCAGTCATGTGTGAACCTCAACACCTCTTGAGCTCATCCACAGTGATATTTCTGATCCCTTCCCTCATATGTACATGAGTCAAGCCAAGGATGTCTTAACCTTCATAGATTATGTTTCCAGAACTCGAGTATGAAGTTTTTGACCACTTCAAGGTTTTTGAAGCCTTGGTTGAGTACTAGTCTGGGAGGAAACTCAAGATCTTTAGATATGATAATGGTGGTGAAAATTTCAAGTATGATTTCATTAAATATTGTGAATAAGAAGGTATCTAAATGCAACACTCCATTCCTTACACACCTCAACATAATGGTGTTACTGAGAGGAAGAATAGAATCCTTAGGGAAATGAATACTTGTATGATGGAGTTTAAAAATTTGCCACCAAATTTTTGGGCTGAAGCTATAAAATATGCATCCTACATCCACAATAGGGTTCCTCACAAGAAAATTGATGGATTTATTCCTTTCAAATCTTGGAGTGGACACAAGCTTGATGTGTCTCATTTCAGGATTTTTGTCTCAAGAGTATGGACTAGAATTCCATTAGATAAAAGGAGGGCTTTGGAACCCCAAATTCAAGAGTTCCTATTTGTTGGGTATTCTGAATATTAAAAATGGTATGATATGGTCAACATGAGCACTCAAAAATCCTTCATTGAAAGGATTGTTCAGTTTGAAGAAGAGCCTATGCTAGCAACATAAATTGGAGAGTCTTCCTCACCTCCTCCACCTTTGGTTGTAAGTGAAGAAACTAATGAAATTTATGATTATTATATTTCTGGTAATTATAATTTAATTGCATATACAAACATCCCCACAAGGCCAAATTGGGCATAAAATACCATTCAAGTAGCTGGGGAACTAGCTAGGAATCCCAGTGATTCTAGGAGAACTAGATCTCAATTTGAGAGTGCCCTTTCTATCAAGGACCCTTTATTTGCTGATAAGTGTTTTCTAATGATTTCATATGACCCAAATAAATATGAATAATCATCTAAATATCCAATATGGAAAACAACCATGAAGGTGGAATTTCATTCGCTCCAAAAGAATGACACACGAGAACTAGTCATTCCCCCCTAGGGAGAAAGCTAGTCAAGTGTAAGTGGATTTTCAAAAATAAATTTTATGCTGATGGTTATCCTATGAAGTAAAAGGAAATTTTATTTTCCAATGGATTCTCCCAATTCCAAGGCATTGACTACAACGAGACCTTTGCACCAGTTGCAAAGATGGAATCCATAAGACTAGTTTTGGCCATAGTGGCTTCCAAGCAGTGGGAGGTACATCATATGGATGTGAAGAGTTCCTTTATACATGGTGATATGAAATAATAAATATATATGCATCAGCCAAAATTTTTTGTGACTAATCCATACCTTGTGTGCAGGTTGAATAAATCACTGTATGGGCTAAAACAAGCTCCTAGAGATTGGTATGCCAAGATTGATGGATTTTTTCTATCACTGAACTATTGTATATGAAAGTAAGATACAAATATATATTTGAATATTATTCATATATATTTAATAATTATTTTATTGTATGTGGATCTTATCACAGGAAGTTCTACGAAATAAATTGCCTCTTTGAAGAGTGCAATGAACCATGCCTTTTCTATGACTTATTTGGGATTGCTAACCCAATTTTTGGGGCTTGAAATTTCTCAATCAGATCTTGAAATCAAGTTACATCAGTCCAAGTATGATTTATATCTACTGAATAAGTTAATAATCAAGGATTTCAAGCCAATTAAGACTCCTTTCCTTTCAAGAGTTAAGATTTAATAAGCACAATCAACTCCATTTGAAAACAACACCCTGTATATGCAGCTGGTTGGTTGTCTTCTTTATTTGACTCATACTCGACCTGATATATATTATGTAGTGAGTGTGGATTCCTAACACATGGATCATCCTCATGACATCCATTGGAGGGAAGCAAAGAGAATCCTAAACTTTGTACAAGGAACAAAAAATTATGGGATTTACTATGTTGCACAATCTAGCCTAGAGTTATTTGGTTTTACTGGCTCTGATGGGGAAGGTGATAAGACTAATAGAAAATAAAATTCTAGATATGTGTTTATTATTGCAAATGGACCAATCATATGGTCAATTAAGAATACAGAGGAGTTGTGAATGCATCTACTCAATGTTTGTGGTTGCAGGGAATACTTGGAGAGTCGGGATCGAGTCAGATACTTCTGTAGTCATCTATTGTGACAACTAAATTACCATTAGAATCTCAACTGATCCAATACTAAGTAAGTGAACCAAACACATCGATATCCAAATGCACTACATTGGAGGACTTGTGCATGATGGGGTCATTGCTCTACTCTATTGTGCATCATCTGAGCAAATTGCAGGCATATTCACTAAGGTGTTTTCTAAGAAGAATTTCAGCAATATCAAATCACTGTTAGGGATATCTGATCATGTGGTGAAGAATGATTGGAGCCAATATTTTTTACAATTTTTTCCATGTCCATGTTTAAGGGAGGATTTTCCCCTTTGTGGTTTTTCCTATTTCCTTGTTTGTATGGACAAGCAATATGTAAAGGGTGACTAAGCCTTGTTTCTAGGCCCTATTTTTCTAATATTGTACATATAGTCAGGTTTAATAGGGGGTTTTGGAATAATCAAAACCCATCCGAAGACTTAGGATAAAATAATTAATCATTTTTATTAATTTCCTAGGTCCTACACTAGCTAGTTTGCACCCAATTCCATTTATGTGGTCAAACTTTCCCAAACATCCTCATGGAGCACTTTAGAAAGATCCTGGATAATATTCTGACATCTCTATAGTCTTTCCATATTGGTAAGTATGCAATTATACTTTTTCCATAGTTTCCATCTTTTCTTCAGTTTTAAGGAAAAAGCTAAAGCTAGTTTTAAGGAAAAAGCTAAAGCTATTTTTAAGGTAGGATGCCATGTTTTTTGCTTACCCGCGAGTGACACCTGAGTTTCATATGGGCTTACCCACGAGTGACATGCGATTTTATATGATAGGGCCCAAGAGTGAAAATAAAACTCATTCTTAAAAAAGTGTCAAAGCTAAAGGATAAAGAATGTATCAAGGATCACATCCATCTATAAGGTTATGGTCACTTCAATCCATAGTGTCCTTTTGTGCAATGACACGTTGGAGTCACTACTCGGACAAAGAAGTGACATTTCATGGTGTAATATATGCCCCCTAATATGTGAGGTCAGAGGGTAGATATGGATGAAATACATTACAATATTTTCACTCAGAGGATTCAGAATCAAGGTCGCAGAGAAGTACCTGAAACAGACAAATCAATGTCATTTACAAAATCATCACTAAGGATGCCATGTTCAATAATGTGGAACACTAAATACATTACAAGATTCATTTACATCATATAGTACAGGAAACAGGGCCATGTATGTTTTACAAATATGGATCAAAGCCACATTAGTACAATGATAGATATTCAATAGCCGAAAATAGTGTCACATAGCATAGCAAAATCTTGCACAACTTAGGTTATATAGGATTCTATCCAAGGTCTTCGTCCAAATCCATAGAAACCAATATGAATCCTATCATGTGAATACATTAGTTTAAGTTGAACATGGAAGGATTCCATCAGAGTGTTAGTTAGAGATTTAAACCAGAAACCAATGCAAAGGAGTCCACCAATATGAGCAGTGGATCCTAAGGTACTATCTTTTAAACTGTAGGTCTTCTTCTATAGGAGGTACTGATCAAAAGCCATTTTGTGAAGAGGAAGGCATTGAATCCTTCAAAAGGGAACATGAGTAACTATTAGAATGGATAAGGGAAGGTGTATGCAAGATGATCTCAGAGATGGAAATGATAGGGATTAGGATGAACAGACAAGGGGTAAAGGTCCTTGAACAATGAGCATGGAACAAGGATGACCCAAGGCATATTTATACTTTCAAATGGAACAATTAGTCTTATCTACCATGTAGGATACATGAATATATTCCCCATGTATTTAGCACAAGGGGAGGAGTAATGACTCAAAGTGATAGTTGAACTGAGAAGTGAAAAACTGAGACATGCGTATCAGGAAACCCAAACTAGTGCTTTTTTCAAGAATGACTTACCACCAACAAACTTGTAACCAAAGAGTATATTTCCTTCCTTTCCTTTCTTGTTAAGTTTTAACTAGTCCAAGAAATTCAACTCGATTTTTTATTAATTTTTTAGCAAGCTTGAAGAAAAGAGATAATAATGCTTGATACAACACCGATCCATGGATTTTACGAGCCCGAATTAGTGAATGCTCGTTGGTGCTTTCATAGTTTTGAGAGTCTTAAAAATCCAAAGAAGACTCTAGGGGGGTGCTTTTTCATAATCTAGTCTCTTGAGTCCGAAAAAGTATAAAACAATCAAAAGGATATCTCTCTTAGCTTCCGAAGAAACAAGGTATACCTTTTCCATACTTAGTCAGCAAAGTCCAAAAAAGGGGTAAATTATCACCAAACCGATGCTCCTTCAAAAGCAAGAATGTAGCCTTAGTTTAACGAGTGTGAAGGAAGGAAATATCACTTGGAAAGTTCCATTTATTTACGAGAATGGGACATACAACATTAAAATTGATGCTTTGTACTGAGGTTTAACGAGCATGACAATGGCATAAAGAACGCTCAAAATCATTTTCATGTTTAGGTCTAGCGCACGAAAAAGGGAAAAGTAAGCTCAAAGAGGTTCCTTTTCCATAAGTTTAGTCCTCCAGGCTCAGAAAAGAGACAAACCTATACTCGAAGATACTCTTATAGATTCCGAAGAAAATAGAGTTTCCTTTTTCGTAAATAATCCATAGGGTCCGTAAAAGGGTTAAACTTATATCGTTATTGATGATCCTTCATTTCCTTTAATCCGTCTTAAAGAACAAGCAACTCGGCTATCTAGTCATGTTTATGGAGTCAAACCAGGGATTGAAGATAACTCCATAGGAAGGGAGTCTTATAATCAAGGGTAGTTCAATAAAAGATACAAAATGAGGCTCATTTATGTGTGAAAAACAACTACGAAGTGTCCTGCAACCTAGAAAAAATGTGACATGGGTACTAAAATCTAAAATAAGTGTTCTAGCTAGGGTACGACGACGATAATGAAGATGATGATGATGTTGATTGTGATGACAATGATGATGATGATGATGATGATGATGAAGATGATGATGAGGATGATGAGGATGATGATGATGATGATGATCATGAGGATAATGATGATGATGATGACGATAATGATGAAGACGATGATGACGGTGATGATGATGACGATGATCATGAAGATGATGTGCATGTTGATGATGATCATGAAGACAACGATGAAGATGATGATGTGTGATGATGAAGACCATGATGATGATGATCAGGATGATGAAGACAATGATGATGAGGATGTTGATGATGATGACGATGACTATTATGTTGATGTCGATGATGAAAATGATGACGATGATGATGATGATGATGATGACGACGATGACGATGATGATGATGACGATGATGAATATTATGATGTTGATGTCGACGATGACAATGATGATAATGATGATTATCATCATCATGAGGATGACAATGATGATGAAGTTGATGATGATGATGTTGATGATGATGGTGATGATTATGATGTTGATGAAGACGATGACAATGATGATGTCGACGATGACAATGATGATGATGATGTTGATTGTGACGACGATGATGATGATGACGATGATGATGAAGATGATGATGATGGTGATGATGATGATGATGATGATGATGATGATCATGAGGATAACGACGATGATGATGAAGATGATGATGAAGATGATGATGACGGTGATGATGATGTTGATGATGAGTATCATCATCATGAGGAAGATGGTGATGATGATGACGATGATGATGAAGATGATGTGCATGTTGATGATGATCATGAAGACAACACACACACACACACAGGAATATATATCTATTTATTTACATGTGATTCTCTGTATCTATCTATCTACTTTACAAAGTGTGTGAGAAATTCCATTCTAAAATGTAGTTAGAAAATTCATCAGTAATAGTGTTTTGATTTCTTGAAATGTGTTGATATATAATATGTTTAAAATCTATTTCAAGTAACCTAATCCTCAAAAAATGATGTAAAAGGGTAGGGTGTATCACCTGGTAGACCCCATTGAGCTAAGAGAGCACTAACTAAGAGTCGAGTCAGAATTCCAGGAAGGTGATACCATGCAATATAGCATCCCAAAGAAGCTCAATAAAAACACTATATTCATCTACATTTTTAGTTGCACAACCTAAACAAGTGCCTCTTGAGCCAACCAGTTGTCCTGTGGGTGCATAAATGAACCAAGCAACTGAATCCAGGTTGCAAGTGTGATAGATAGTGCCATGAGAGAACCCTACGAACCAATCCAAAGATATCTGAAACAACGCCATACTACATAAGAAACACTAACCACTAATGACCATTTACAAAAGTATACAACTATAATATAAGAAAAAGGCATAATGCCTAAGCATAATACTTCTTCTGGTAGAGCCCGTTTCGAAGCTCATGAAACTTATTACCATCATAATAAATTAACTCATATGCACCCTTCTTTAGTACCTTTTCCACAATCTACGTGCCTAACCACATAGATTTGAACTTTACTTCCCCCAGGGACTCCTTATCTTGGTCATATACCAAGACAAGCTCTCCTTCAGAGAAAACCATAGGTTTAACAAATCTGTCATATTGGTTCTTTACCTATTTCTTTTGTGCTTGGTTTGCTGTAATTACATCTCTTTGCTGGTCATTGATATGCTTCAGATGAAACAAACATTCCTCTATCTCACAAGTATCGAGAAGTATGTGAATTGCAATCTTTAATGATGGTATCTCGCATTCCACCAGCGTTAGTGCTTCTACCCCATGAATGAGTGAGAAGGGTGAAAATATTGTGGAAGTATTAACATTCATTTGATACATCCAAAGCACAGGATAAAACATGATGTGCCAGTTTGATCTACTCATATTAATAGTTCTCTTGAGAATGGTTTTCAAAGTTTTTTTAACAACTTCTACTTTCCCATTCTCTTGTGGGTAAAAGGAAGACGAGTGGTCTTGCCTAAAACCTAGCATAGTAATCAATTATGTCATCATATTGTTCTGAAAATGACTTCTATGGATAGTGACAATCTTCTTCGGAATACCAAACCTAGTGATAATTTGATTGAACACAAAATATGATACCCTTTCACCATCGACTTTAAAGGTAGGAATTTCCTTCACCCACTTCGTAAAGTAGTCTACAATGAGAATGATATACTTGTGACCCATAGCAGACACTAGGTTGTAGGTCATGAATTCCACCCCCACTTGGTGAAAGACCCTACCACGATGATGGGAAAAAAAGGAGCAGGACGCGACTGCATCTTTCTGGTGTATAGCTAGCACGAATGAAAACATTTCACAACTTCTACAAAATCTTTGAAGATGGTAGGCCAAAAATACCTGGCACTCAAAATCGTCTGGGCCATTGCTAACCCAGATAAATAACCCTTGCATGCTCCGCTGTGAGAATCATTTAGGACAAGCTCAACCTCCTCATGGGTAAGGCATCGACATAAGATGGAATCTACCCATTGTCTATATAATGTATCACCGATTATGATGTAGTTTTTTGCATTCAATCTTAACTTGTGCCTATCTTAGTGTGAGAAGGTCGCACGACACTTCAAAGTATGAAGACATACTGGTATATCTCCGTACAAAGGACCAGAGGTTGATATTAATAAAATGTGCTAATAAGGAAATGGCTTATCTTTTAACACTATGCTTTCATCACTCGGGAACTCTGAGATAAGCTCCACGAATACTATGGACTTCTTTGAATTGGTAGACTAAAAATCTAGGCCAAACTCCTGGAGAATGAAAATCCACTTATCAAAATTTCCCTCAATTAGTCGTCGAGATAATACGCACTGAAATGGATTCACGTCCACAACCACAATGGTTCTCCTTAGTAAAATGTAATGTCTCAACCTCTAGATGGCATAGATTGCTGTAATAGCCAGTTTCTATACATGTGAATATCTTTGTTTAGGACCAGCCAAAGCGCGACTGAGATAATAGATGATGTGCTCCTGGACCTTTTCATCATGAGGAAGACAGTGATGATGATGACAATGATGACGAAGATGATGCGCATGTTGATGATGATCATGAAGACAACAATGAAGATGATGACGATGAAGACCATGATGATGATGATGACAATGAAGACGATGATGATGAAGATGTTGATGATGATGATCCTAATGATGATGAGCTTGATGACGACGATGATTATTATCATCATCATCATGAGGATGACGATGAAAATGATGACGATGACGAAGATGATGATGACGACGATGACGACGACGATGATGATGACGATGATGAAGATTATGATGTTGATGTCAATTATGACAATGATGATGATGGTGATTATCATCATCATGAGGATGACGATGATAACGATGACAATGATGATGAAGTTGATGATGATGGTGATGATTATGATGTTGATGAAGACGATGAAAATGATGATGTCGATGATGACAATGATGATGATGATGATGATGATGATTATGATGCTGATGAAGATGATCATTATGATTATGACGATGATCATGATTATGATGATGATGAAGATCTTAATGATGATGATGATGATTATCATCATCATGAGGATGACGATGATGATGATGAAGACCATGATGATGATGATGAGGACGATGAAGACGATGGTGATGAGGATGTTGTTGATGATGATGATGATTATGATGTTGATTTCGACGATGAAAATGATGATGATGATGATGACGATGATGATGATGATGATGAAGATTATGATGTTGATGTCAACGATGACAATGATGATGATGATGATTATCATCATCATGAGGATGACAATGATAATGATGATGACGATGATGAAGTTGATGATGATCATGTTGATGATGATGGTTATGATTATGATGTTGATGAAGACGATGACAATGATGATGTCGACGATGACAATGATGCCGATGATGTTGATTGTGACGATGACGATGATGATGATAATGATGATGAAGATGATGATGATGTGATGATGATGATGACGATGACAATGATCATTAGGATAATGAGGATGATGATGAAGATGATGATGATGTTGATGATGAGTATCATCATCATGAGGAAGATGGTGATGATGATGATGATGATGATGAAGATGATGTGCATGTTGATGATGATCATGAAGACAACACACACACACACACACACACACATAGACATATATATCCAGTTATTTACATGTGATTCTCTGTATCTATCTATCTACTTTACAAAGTGTGTGAGAAATTCCATTCTAAAATGTAGTTAGAAAATGCATCAGTAATAGTGTTTTGATTTCTTGAAATGTGTTGATATATAATATGTTTAAAATCTATTTCAAGTAACCTAATCCTCAAAAACTGATGTAAAAGGGTAGGGTGTCTCACCTGGTAGACCCCATTGAGCTGAGAGAGCACTAACTAAGAGTCGAGTTGGAATTCCAGGAAGGTGATACCATGCGATATAGCATCCCAAAGAAGCTCAATAAAAACACTATATTCATCTACATTTTTAGTTGCAAGACCTAAACAAGCACCTCTTGAGCCAACTAGTTGCCCTGTGGGTGCATAAATGACCCAAGCAATTGAATCCAAGTTGCAAGTGTGACAGATAGTGCCATGAGAGAACCCTACGAACCAATCCAAAGATATCTGAAACAACACCAGACTACATAAGAAACACTAACCACTAATGACTATTTACAAAAGTATACAACTATAATATAAGAAAAAGCATAATGCCTAAGCATAATACTTCTTTTGGTAGAGCCCGTTTCGAGGCTCACAAAACTTATTACCATCATAATAAATTAACTCATACGCACCCTTCTTTAGTACCTTTTCCATGATGTATGTGCCTAACCACATAGATTTGAACTTTCTTGCCCCCAGGGGCTCCTTATCTTGGTCATATACCAAGACAAGCTCTCCTTCATAGAAAACCCTAGGTTTAACGAATTTGTCGTATTGGTTCTTTACCTATTTCTTTTGTGCTTCATTTGTTGTAATCACATCTCTCCACTGGTCATCTATATGCTTCAGATGAAAAAAAATTCCTTTATCTCACAAGTATCGAGAAGTATGTGAATTGCAATCTTTCATGATGGTATCTCGCCTTCCACCGGCGTTAGTGCTTCCACCCCATGAATGAGCAAGAAGGGTGAAAATATTGTGGAAGTATTAATATTCATTCGATACATCCAAAGCACAAGATAAAACATGATGTTCCAGTTTGATCTACTCGCATTAATAATTCTCTTGAGAATGGTTTTCAAGTTTTTTTAACAACTTCTACTTTCCCATTCTCCTATGGGTAAAAGGAAGACGAGTGGTCTTGCCTAAAACCTAACATAGTAATCAATTATGTCATCATCTTGTTTTGAAAATGACTTCCATGGACAGTGACAATATTCTTCAGAATACCAAACCTGGTGATAATTTTATTGAACACGAAATATGACACCGTTTCACCATCGACTTTAAAGGTAGGAATTTCCTTCACCCACTTCGTAAAGTAGTCTATAATGACAATGATATACTTGTGACCCAGAGCAGACACTAGGTTGTAGGTCATGAATTCCATCCCCACTTGGTGAAGGACCCTACCATGATGATCAGAAAAAGAGGAGCAGGACGCGACTGCATCTTTCTGGTGTATAGCTAGCACGAATGAAAACATTTCACAACTTCTACACAATCTTTGAAGATGGTAGGCCAGAAATACCTGGCACGCAAAATCGTCTGGGCCATTGCTAACCCAGATAAATAACCCTTGCATGCTCCGCTGTGAGAATCATTTAGGACAAGCTCAACCTCCTCATGGGTAAGGCATTGACATAAGATGGAATCTACCCATCGTTTATATAATATATCACCAATTATGATGTAGTTTTTTGCATTCAATCTTAACTTGTGCCTATCTTAGTGTGAGAAGGTCGCACAACACTTCAAAGTATGAAGACATACTGGTATATCTCCGTACAAAGGACCAGAGGTTGATATTAATAAAATGTGCTAATAAGGAAATGGCTCATCTTTTAACACTATGCTTTCATCACTCGGGAACTCTGAGATAAGCTCCATGAATACTAGGGACTTATTTGAATTGGTAGACTAAAAATCTAGGCCAAAATCCTGGAGAATGAAAATCCACTTATTAAAATTTCCCTCAATTAGTCGTCAAGATAATATGTACTGAAATGGATTCACGTCCACAACTATAATGGTTGTCCTCAGTAAAATGTAATGTCTCAACCTCTAGATGGCATAGACTGTCGCAATAGCCAGTTTCTATACATGTGAATATCTTTGTTTAGGACCAGCCAAAGCGCGACTGAGATAATAGATGACGTGCTCCTGGACCTTTTCATCATGAGGAAGACGGTGATGATGATGATGATGATGATGAGCATGATGCGCATGTTGATGATGATCATGAAGACAATGATGAAGATGATGACGACAATGATGGTGAAGACCATGATGATGATGATGATGATGATGACGATGAAGATGATGATGATGAAGATGTTGATGATGATGATGATGATGATGTTGATGACGACGATGACATAGATGATGATGATGATCCTGATGATGATGATTATGATTGTGATGAAAACGACGATGATGATGATTATGATTGTGATGATGATGACGATGATGATATTGATGACGATGATGATGATTATCATCATCATGAGGATGACGATGAAAATGATGACGACGATGATGATGATGATGATGACGACGACGACGACGATGATGATGAAGATTATGATGTTGATGTCAACGATGACAATGATGATGATGATGATTATCATCATCGTGAGGATGACGATGATAATGATGCCGATGATGATGAAGTTGATGATGATTATGTTGATGATGATGGTGATGATTATGATGTTGATAAAGACGAGGAAAATGATGATGTTGATGATGACAATGATGATGATGATGATGATGATGATGATTATGATGCTGATGAAGATGATGATTATGATTATGACGATGATCATGATTATGATGATGATGATGAGCTTGATGATGATGATGATGATTATCATCATCATGAGGACGACGATGATGATGAAGATGATGATGATGTTGATCGTGACGACAATGATGATGATGACGATGATGATGAAGATGATGATGATGGTGATGATGATGATGACGACGATGCTCATGAGGATAATGATGATGATGATGACAATGATGATGAAGATGATGATGACGGTGATGATGATGATGATGATGATGAAGATGATGCGCATGTTGATGATGATCATGAAGACAATGATGAAGATGATGATGTGTGATGATGACGATGATGATGATGAATACCATGATGATGATGATGATGACGATGAAGATGATGATGATGATGAGGATGTTGATGATGATGATGATGATTATGATGTTGATGTCAACGATGAAAATGATGACGATGATGATGATGATGATGATGATGACGGCGACGATGACGATGATGAAGATTATGATGTTGATGTTGACAATGACAATGATGATGATGATGATTATAATCATCATGAGAATGACGATGATAATGATGATGATGATGATGAAGTTGATGATGATGATGTTGATGATAATGGTGATGATTATGATGTTGATGAAGACGATGGCAATGATGATGTTGAAGATGACAATGATGATGATGATGTTGATCGTGATGACGATGATGATGAAAATGATGATGATGGTGATGATGATGATGATGATGACGATGATCATGAGGATAATGACTATGATGATGATGATGATGATGAAGATGATGATGACAGTGATGATGATGTTGATGATGAATATCATCATCATGAGGAAGACAGTGATGATGATGATGACGATGATGAAGATGATGATGTGTAATATTGACGACGATGATGACGACGACGATGATGATGGTGACGACGGTGATGATGATGTTGATGATGAGTATCATCATCATAAGGAAGATGGTGATGACGACGATGATGATGATGAAGATGATGCGCATGTTGATGATTATGATGAAGACAACGATGAATATGATGACGACGATGATGATGAAGACGACGATGATGAAGATGTTGTTGATGATGATGATGATTATGATGTTGATGTCGATGTTGAAAATGACGACGATGATGATGATGATGACAATGATGAAGATTATGATGTTGATGTCAACGATGACAATGATGATGATGATGATTATCATCATCATGAGGATTACAATGATAATGATGACGATGATAATGATGACGATGATGATGTTGATGATGATGGTGATGATTATGATGTTAATGAAGATGATGACAATGATGATGTCGATGATGGCAATGATGATGATGTTGATGATGATGATGTTGATGAAGACAATGATTATGGTTAGATGATGATTATGATGATGTGTGATGGTGATGATGACGATGATGAAGATGATGATGTGTGATGATGACGATGATGATGATGAAGACCACGATGATAATGATGATGATGTCGATGATGAAAATGATGATGATGATGATGATGATGATGATGACAATGATGATGATGATGATGATGATGATGATGATGATGATGAAGATGATGGTGATGCTGATGATGTTAGTAACTCTTTTTTTTTAAATAATATAAAATAATAGTTATAATTAAATATTTACCTTTCAATATTTTTGATCGTTTTCTTCATCCATGTCAACGTCTTCGTCATCCATATCAGTGTCTTCTTCATCCATGTCATCATCTATATCATCAGATACATATTCAACATTATAAGGATTGGCCATATCATCATCATCATCATCATCAGTTACAGTCATCGTGTCATCCTCGGAATAATCTTCATCGGCGTTGTCTGCTACATCATCTAATTCAACTATTCCTTGGACATCTTCTATTGGATAATCATCGTCAGCTAACTCAAGTTTATCATGCTATTCATCATCATATTATTCTTCCAGAGTACCCTCTTCATTACCATCATCTAGGTTATACTTTATCAGCCTTCCCCTTGGATCGTGTCTCACAACAAACGACCAGCCCTCTTTACCTGGAACCTCTGACTAAAATACTTGTTCACATTAGCTTGGAAGAACATAGGGCTCTATTCCTGGCTCAAACAACCTTGTGTTTACCATGTTAAATCCATTATCATGTTCAATAATAGTTCTATTGGGATCACGTTGATTCAATTGTAACCTATACCATTTGACAATGAATAGAACTACCTTAAAGGATTTAAATTCACACTGTGTAATATCTTCCAAATACCCATAGTATCGATTTTCTGAGACTTTTGGATGTATGTCAGTTCTAGATGAAACATTGGTAACCTCAAAGACAGCAGAAACCCCATAATCTAATGTTTTCTTTGTTTCATCCAGTTTTTTGATCCGATATCTACCTCTATTGCATACCATAGCCTTATGGTGTTTTACCTACAATAAGCAATACACAAAAATATTACACAACCATTTAGTGATTATGCAACAATACATGGAAAATAAGAACATGTACATCAATAAGTAATTTGCAAAATAAAAGATTTAGAGGGATACTTGATTAATTATATGCTTTTCATTTTATCTTTTACACCATATGCCAAATCGATTTCCCTTTCTGTTAGATTGTTATCTCCATTGCGTTGTGCTTCTTTTACCAATGAAGCCACACCTTGCCATGATATTCCATGACCTGATTTTCTGTATAGTTCAATCCATACCTTCATCTAGTCAAGATTGTTTGCAATGTATAAATGAATTGCATCCCATTCTTGACCAACTATTTAATGACAATAACCATTAAAATGAAAGAAAGGTGTAAATCTCATGAACAAAGATGTATATGCTCTTAATTGAAGCAATTATGACTAGAAAATACAATTACAATATGAAGGATATAATAAACATCCACTATCTAATAATTACCTTTCAGCTTCCTCAATTTACCTTTCCCCTTCAGTTGCTCCCCTTCAAATTTGTTATTGGAGTCTGGATCACAAATGCAACGTAAATTGAGCTTTGACGCTAAAATAGGAAGATATTCACTAACATACAACATGTTTTGGTATACTATATATCCTTCCATAATAGAACCCTTTGCATGTGCTCGTTGTCTCACCAAACCCTTTATAAATTTCAATTTCCTTTCAACCATCCACATGGACCTTGAGTGAACAGGTCCACACAACTCAATGTCCTCAACTTGGTGTATGAGGTAGTGTTCATGTGCATTGAAAAATGCCGATGGTAGATGCTTCTGCATTTCACACATGAGACGAGAAATTTCTCTCCTCCAATACTTTATATCTTATTTATGGATTTATTTAGATTTCAACCATCTACAGGTGATGCAAACCAA
Source organism: Pseudotsuga menziesii (assembly GCA_001517045.1). Lineage (NCBI taxonomy): Eukaryota > Viridiplantae > Streptophyta > Pinopsida > Pinales > Pinaceae > Pseudotsuga > Pseudotsuga menziesii. The sequence continues at coordinate 744,802 of LPNX010136600.1, forward strand.
TAACGATATTTAACAAAAATAAACATTAAATTACAATATATGCTAAAATAGTGCAAGAAATCGCTAGTTACCTCATGTATTTACCAAGATTATATATAATTTGTTTGACATTGTTGTCGAAGTTGTCCGGGAGAGAGAGAGGTAGAACATACTGTATCAATATACTAACCACACCATTTATTAAACAAAGAGTATACAAACAAGAAAAAATTATATGGACGTAACAATAATAATCACCTTGATGAAGACATGCCAATCATGTGTTTTGACCCCCGCAAAATCACCTTTTTTAGTTATGATATTCTTCAAGTTTGCACAAAAACCAGTGGGAAATTTAATTTTCCGCATTACTTCTTTGACAACATTGCTTTGTTGCTCTATAAACATCCATGGAATTGAGTTTATATTAACTTGTTCTCCGTTGGTATGAAATTGGATGATGTCTTTCATTGCATGGTTGCTTTCTTGAATGTCTTTGCACACTTTCACAACTTTATATTTCTCCCTCCTTAGCTCTAGTAGTCTCCACAAGGTTTCAGTAACATTATTTCCAATATGCATTGTATCAAACAAATGAGCAATTTGTAGGTGCTCATAGTAGGGCAACCTGCTAAATTGAATAGGATAACTTTTCATTCCTCATGGAAGACCATTAATCCCTTCATGATCACGATGGACATCATGAATATTAGTTTACAATTAATAAATTACATCATAAATCAAATATGTCCACTACAGCAAACAACTCACAATAAAAATTAAAATACATAAAAATTCATATACGATGATCCATATGTACCATGATGACGATTTCTATTGTATTACATCTTCCAAAGGTGAGGTGTCATTGTCTGTGGTTTTAATGCAGTCTCCTGCTTCCCATTGAAAATATTTCTTTTAGTTGTTCTATACCTACGATTCTTAGAGAGGAAATTCCTATACTCATCAAACACCTCCTTTCTTAAGCTTTTTGAATGACAAGATTTTATCTTAGGACCACAAACTGGACATGAAAATTTACCCTTTGTTTGAAGACCTACAATATTTAGATATGGAATATCTATGTCAAATATATTCATATATAAAATATTCTAACTACTCCATATCATTAAAAGCAATTAAAGTGGAACTTAAAATTACAAACCACAAAATGAAGTTAACACAGGGGCATCGTGTATTGTCGATACAACCATTGCATGGAATTGAAATTTCCTTTTTCGTATTGGCCTAGATATGTCATACATAGTTATGACATTCCATAACTTCAGTAGCTCATATATAAGAGGTTTGATGTATACATTCATATCTTTGACTTGGAACTTACCTGATTCATAATTTGAAGTACATATAAAATATATCATTATGAGAACCATTAAGATATATAAACCATGAAAAAGAGTAAAATAATAGATATATATATAAAATTAAGATACATATTATGACAAATTAGATGCCACAACTACATTATAAATAAAACAATTTTCGTCAATAAAACCTGGAATAATCATCGACAACATTATTTGCTCCCTCTTTATTGACAACCATGGAGGAATGTTATTGTTGATAACAAAAATAGGCCACACCGTGGAAATGGATTTCATTTGTGCAAATGGATTAACACCATCTGCTGCCAAAGAAATACTAAGATTACGTGGTTCTTCTTTAAAGTGAGGCCACTTTTCCTCAATATCTCTAAAAGCAGTACCATCTGCAGGCATTCAGATAACATCATCTTGACTTCTGTTCCTGGCATGGTAATCCATAAATTGCACTATGTTTTTGCACCTGAACAGTCGTTGAAAACGTGGAATGATGGGAATATAATGAAGAACCTTCTGAGGTGCCTTTTTTGTTACTTTATATGTTCTACTTACATGACATTCTGGACATTCTGTTGCAAATTCATGTTGATTATAATATATAACATGGTCATTAGGGCATGCATGAATTGCTTCATAATGCATTCCAATCTCTTTCATGATGGAAGATAAATCTTGATATGTGCAAGGTAAAATATTTGTTGGTGGTAAAAAAAATTCAGCTATCAATCTACAAAAAAAAAATTGTTAATGTAATAAATAAATAATATTAATGAAACACGCTTCATCCGTACGATGATCAATAATGATTTAACAATACAATTATTAGAGGAATACAAATAAACTTTATCACGATCCTATATATGTGATGGATTATTTTAGATACCTTAGCATCCGTGTGATTGCAATGTTTGAAAGACCATTCATAACCTTCAAGTTCATTATCAACAATATAGTAGAGAGAATATTTGTTTTGGAGCCTTCATAAAGGGGTTCATATGCCTTATCGAGAAGAGGTATATCGTGAACATAATCAAAGTCATCATCATTTTCATTATGGACATCATCGTCATCCATTCTAATGTTAAATGAATCATGGATCAATGTATTTGTACCATCATCTTCAATTACATCATCGGTATGATCATCTTGTTCAATATGATCATTCACGTGTTCTCCATTAAACATACATGCTCCATGATCTGATCCTGAACTTGTTCTGAAAGTACTTCCTCTAGACGAAATGCTATAGGGTGTCTTTCCTTTAATATAAGTACATGGAAACATCAATAGATATACACTAATATATGAAAAAAAATACATACAATTACCAAAAAAAATGAATATAATAATGTTTATAATGCTAAACCTACAAATGGACGATATTCATTGCCCCTCTCAGTGTGTCCATGTTCCCTACAATGTTTTGTGGCTGTTGAGATCAATATTCTTCTCCTCTTAAATCCCCTGCATTGAGTACACATACAATAACATTTTCCATCACCCCTTCGTTTCACTGCATCCCATAGTCTAGCAAGCAATTGTCGGTTGTCTTCGTTTGGATCCGGAATATTTAATCTATTTGACATTTTCTGATAAAATTCATTAATGAATATAGCCAGTTGTCTTAAAAAATCAAGTTCCACGCATCAACATTTTGTCAAACGGAGAGAAGTTGAAGAATAAAAAATTCTCGGCAAACTATCTATCGATGAAAAAAAAAATCCCACAACCGCCCATTGAAGAATAAAACAATTCCTAAAAACGTCCGTCGAGGAACAAATAATTTTCGCAAATCACCCCTCGCTTCTACAAAAAACATGTCGAAATGTTTAAAACATTTTATATTTATAATGGACATGTGTCGGATATTCGACACCTTGAACATAGTTACCGTTGAAAGTATGGGACCATAAAATTTAAAATCATGTAAACCTTAAATTTTTTTGTTTATAAAAAAACCTATACAGCCCATCGGATATTCAACACTCAAGGGTCGGATAACCGACATTATTGGGTTCACAAACGTCAAAAACCCGACATGGAAGTGTCATATAACCGACACGAAAAGGGTCGGAAATCTGACGCCCTTGTGTCGGATATTCGATGGCACTATAAATATTTTGTTATCGACATTCTTTTGAGTGATTTTTGTTTGACACATCCGTGCAAAATGTCGGATGGCATCAAATTTTGACGTCGAAATTCGGGTTCAAATCCTATTGTGTAACACTACACCAATATTGGACTCAGATGCAAACAGATACAATATGAATTCCTTCGTGTAATATGGCAGAAGCAAAAGAGGAGATAATAGCATTTCTTTCTTCAATGCCTCGAAGGATTGTTGAGTGGCTTCATCTTGCTTGAGTAAGAAAATGAATCCCTTAGTGATATTGGAATAGTTCACATTAAATATTTTGAGAAATTTTGACTTTCCTTCTAGACTTTGTAGCTTTCGGATGGTTTGAGGAAGAGGAAGATTAATAATCGCCTCTACTTTCAACGGATTAACTTGTATACCCTTGTTGGATACTATGAAGCCTAGAAGTCACCCAGATTCGATGCATAAGACACACTTATGGGGATTTAAGCGAATCTTGTAGTGACTGCATCTTTCAAAAACTAAGCGAAGATGATCCGAATGATCCTTCCTCTTTCGAGAATGGGTTGAAAGATCATCTAGGTATGGTTCAACAATGTGCTTGATATGATGTGTTGGGCACCCTATATACAAGTTAATTAAATCTAACATACAGAGTGTTCAATATAAATTGTCAACCCAGGGAATTCTTTTATTTCAAAGATAATTTGCATTGTATATGCTTAAACACTAAGTAGCTGATACTGTAAATGAATTATCCTACCTTCTTGTTCAACCCAACTCTTCCTGTGATTAACTTAATCTAATTTACCTTCTTAAGAATGAAAAACCACAAATACCTTCTTACAATCCTTAATCTAGAAATGAGAGATTCAGAAAATAAACATATAGATTTAATTTTGCAAAAATTTAAATCTTAAATTACCAGGCCATCTGAAGATCCATTCTAACTATCTCAATCCAACTTGATCTAGAATTCAGAAATGCAGAAATTGAACTTCAACAATTATAACTACAAATGGACTTAATTAAAAAAACTCAAGAAAGACATCAATTGAAGGAGACTAGGGATGAGATTGGCTATTACAGCTATCACACAATTGAATAAAGAAAATTAGTCTACATAGTCGACTGTCACACCACTTTGCTGCAGCTCACAGGGAATGCAATTATTGATCGATTGAAGGAACACACAATAAATCATTACTATTGTAGCTGTTATAAAAGAATGAATATACTGTAACATCCACACCACATGACAGAGGAATAAATACCTAATTAACTCGGCAATCTCTGTAGGAATGCAGGCCCATCCTTTGAATAGAGACACTGAAAATTAACACAAGTTAAATGTCGAGATCAGAAGAATCTTGCTCCTTGTATTAAATGATGAAATAAAAATACAGTCTCTGTTACAGATTATACAATAATATCAATTAATTTCCAACCCTTGGCTCGGAAAAGTTTCCAATTATTATACATTCAGAATTGTAACTTCTACCTATTGATATCGGGAAGCCATGAAGATCTCTGATCTTCAGGCTTCCTCATTTACGATACGTTGTTATAGATTTGGGAAAGATAGAAGTAGAAAATATAGGCATTAGAGGAAATTTCAACTCAAAATGGGCCTCCTAAAATGAACTAATAAAATAATAGTTAAAATAATAAAATAATATTTATTAATTTTGGAGGAAGAAAAGAAAAAAATACTTTTTTGTTTGTATTTTTGACGTATCTCCCCGTGTTTTTACTCAAATTTCGATCAGGAGAGCTCGTTGGATGTGGAATTAAATTCCGCATCCAACGAGTACCCACTTGGCATACTTCTGATGGATCCCACTACCCCAAAAACAAGAAATACCTGAAAAAATGAAATGATGACATCATCATTCCATTTTTTCAGGTATTTCTTATTTTTGGGGTAGCGGGGTCCGCCAAAAGTATGCCAAGTGGTTACTCGTTGGATGCAGAATTTAATTCCGCATCCAATGTGCTCTCCTGATCGAAATTTGAGTAAAAACACAGGGAGATATGTCAAAAATACAAACAAAAAAAGTAGTTTTTTTTATAATACCTATCCCCAAATTTATATTAAAAAAGTGTTTAAGACCTATATAGTATTTCAAATTTAAAGCAATTTCATTGGCTAACACATGATGACATGGAATTTGAATAAAAGTTAAAAGGCCCATTTTGAGTTGAAATTTCCTCTAATGAAGGTTGTTACTCGAGCCAGCAATGATATAACAGGATCAATCTAGAAGATGCTCCATTTGTTGTAGCTACCCTCGAGCAGTGGTGCGTTGTTGCATTCGAGTCTATTGCAGCCACCCTTGTATAACTTGCGTGGAATAGTAACCTTTGACAGCATCCTTTGTACAGAGATGGAATAGGTGGCGATCAACTCAACAATGAATTTCCATCTCTCTCTTGACTCATTCAACTTGCTACACTTGTATCCTTTACATCTCGAATTATCTTTATAAAATCATCATATGTTAGCATAATCCAAGATATAGATCCTTGATTACAACAATCATAAGTATTAATAGGATAAGGCAATAATTAACCATACCTATATGGATCGAGGGATCAAGTGAAGGAAAACATCTATTTGGTGCATATAATGGAGTAAGATAATGTAAAAAGGGGTAGGTAAATGTGGTAAAAAAGAGGTCATTTCTGGGCCCAACATCTCCCCCCAACTGTCCTATTCCATGTCCTTATGAAACAACCTCCATTAGTATGAATATGAATATGGCATTGTGCTTCGTTCATGGAGAGAGGAAAATTTATATGGGAGTTCAAGTGTTCCCTGTTTTTCCAAAAATCCATTATATACAACCCAATATCTCCAACACTTCTTTTCTTCTGCCTTTGTCAATGAGAAGTCTTCCCTATATGGTTTTGCTCAGATGAGAGGGAATTTTAATTTGAGTCCTAGCCGATTAACTCCACATTCCTTCATGCATCCCACATATCCCTCAACCCTGGAAAGTGCATGTTTAAAATTCCTATAACAGTAGGGATCTCTATTTCTCAAGGTTGAAGAGGCAACCTGCCATCTATGCTAGCTACCTTCCAAAGCCAATTGTCGATGCTTGGAAATCTGGCCGACACAGGTAGAGATAACCTTTTCTTGAAGTTGCATCATATACTATGTTTTGATGGGACATGTGAGCCTACATTGCTGATGAGCAAGGAGAAGACGAGGGGTTTGAGGTTCACTTCAAACCCAAAGGTTAGAATGGGACTCATTATGAGAAAATGTTTGGAAGGATGTTTCCCACTGAGCATGATTGCTAACAGAGGAAAAATCCCTCAACATAACATCACCTAAGAAAGGGGTAGGATTAGAATGGCGCTCCAAAGGAAAAGCCAACTCATGTAAATAAAGCTCACAAAGAAAGTTCTGCTCAACAAAATCACTTTCCAGAAATGTTTCCAAAAATTCAGTTGAGGTTGCTATTTCATAAGGTCTCCCTTCTTTTGCAGCCTTCAGTTTAAACCAAATGAACTGTTTAAATAAAACAACAGGGTAAGAGGAAGATGGTGCTCTGTTACCTAACAGTTCATTGGAGAGAGTGTACATTTGGTATTTTTCCACCTGCATGGATTTGAACTTTTTCAGCTCCTTCAGCTCTTTCTGTATCTCTTCCCAGTGAAATTTATGGAACATTAGTTCCTCTGCCCATCTTTCCTTCAATTCCCTGATGGTATTCCTATGTTCAGCAAGGGGAACCATTCCTTCTTGATACCTCTCCACCTGAATCTTCCACTTCCTCACTTATATGCTTAGGAGTGAGAGCTCTTGGTTCAGCCTCTGGATCCCTTCATCTTCAGCATGATCTTCATTATCAAAATCTAGATTGACAAAATTTTGTGAAAGTTGAGTCCATACCTTGCCACCTAATGCTTTAGCCTGAACTTTCTGCACTACCTGTATGGGTACTCCTGTAATAAATTATGGGGATGCTAGCTCTTATGTAATAGCATCCCTTCTTTGAATTTCTCCTACAACAACCTCAACTTGTATAGGTTCCTCTGAAACAACTTCTAGGGATGCTAGTTCTTGTGTAACAACACCCTCTTCTTGGAATTCTCCTCCAGCAACTTCAATTGGTATGGGTACCTCTGAAACAACTTTTGGGGATGCTAGTTCTTGTGTAATAGCATCCTCTCCTTAGAGTTCTCCTATAGAAACCTCAGCAGCCAATTGTGAAGGTGTTGGTTCTTGTGTGACAACCTCTTCCTGAATTTCAATCTCCACATCTGCTTGATTGTCAGCTGCAACTTTGACAGGGAGATGCAAGGCTACTGGTTCTTGTGTATTAGAGCCCTGCCCTTCTATTTATTCATGTTGTTGGGATTGTTCTTGAGTTACTTCCATGTCCTCTGCAATATGAAGCTGTTCTTTGAGAATTTTAGTGTTCCCCAAGGACTGTGATTGCATTTGTTCATCCTCTCCTAGATCCAAATCAGGAATTATGTCCACCTCGGGATTTATTTCTTCTTGCTGCATGAGAATATCAGCAGAAATTTCTGGGGATGTTGGTTCTTGTGTGACAATATCCTAGTCAAATTAATCATTATCATGCTGCTGAGGTTCCATCTCTATTAATTTTGTGCCCCGAGATGGTTCGAGAGTCACAGCATAGACTTCTTTCTTAAAATCAGAAATATTTTCAGTATCTGGTTCATCTGCCCCAATTTGGGTGGCAACTTCAACAAGAATGTTCAGATATGCTGGTTCTTGTGTATTAGCACCCTGTTTATCTACTACTTCCATTTGCTGAGGTTTCTCTTAGGTAGCTTCACTGCCCTTCCAATCAGATTGTCCCAGGAGCACTTTTGTTTCTTCTGCTGGCTGTGACTATAATTGTTCATTTTCCTCCTTTCTGTACCAGGGATCATTTCTATTTTCATTTCTTCTGCATCCCTCACTTCCACCTTAGGTGCTTCTTGTCCTTGTTCTTCCATAGCTGCTGATACAGGTTATTGTGTCAGAAAAGTAGTGAACTATGACTTTGTAGCCTGACTGGTTAAAGAATTCCCCACACACAGGGTAGACCACTCTCTCTTCCTCCTCACCATCCTCAACAGGATGTGATCCTTCTAATCGGTCTGCAGCTTCAACCAGTGTGTGAAACTTCCTTTCTACCTACTTCCTGCATACCTCCTTCTATTTTTACAGTTCTCTTCGAAGCATCTACACTTCTTCCTTCAGTAGACCATTTTCATGCAAAAGTCCCCTGATTTGAGGTTCCTTTGCAACCGGTTCCTTTGGGGCATCATTTTCTTTGGGTTTCAAAATGGGGAATTCAATATGTGCTTCTAGGTTTTCCCATATTGCTCGTGTTGTTTTAGCTGTTGTAACCGACCTGGTTCTTTTTCTTCTTATCAGTAGTGGTGCCTGCACCTCCTCTTTTGATATTCTTCTTTTCTTTCGTGGTGCAGGAATCTCCAGATTTAAATCTGATGTGTAAGGGATGCCTCCTATCTCAGCATCCTCCTTTTCTTCTTCAATCATAGTTCCCCCCCATTCAGGGGAAGATTCAATGGTCAATACCTATGCATTTTCTTTTGTTATTGTGGCTCTAACATCCTCGGCTTCAGCTGTCACCACATCCAATGCTGCTCCAGCTTCAGCTTCTGTTGTTAGAGATCCCACATTATTTAATCTTTCCATAGGTTTTTCTCTTACATTTTTTTCCAATTCCTCTACTTGGTCATCTGACTGATCATCCGATCCAGTCTCATATCCCCCCCCCCAACTAAATTGGAGGGACTCTAGTCCTCATGTTGCTCCTCATCTCCCCCCAACTGTACATTTGCATGATCCTCTTGGATTTGAACAACCCCCAAGACTAAAGGTACTTCCACTTCTTCTTCTATTGGAATGCCAGTCAAAAGGGCAGGATCCTGGTTTATTTTAGTTTGACCTATAAATTTCTCCCAATTTTGGTTCATTTGAGCTAAGGCCCTTAATATTATTAATTTGATTAGGCCATGGTGAGTAAGGGAAGAGTTTGGATGCTTGGTTGTTCAGACAAACCCCGCCATATTGTGTAGGTCTTTAAATAGATAAAATGGAATATTTAGTAAGTCCCTATGGCGTAGATGAGATAGTAGAGGAAGTTCAGAATAATAAACAGTCTGATACCTACCTTCATAGGTGATATACTTTTTGAGGAAGACTGCTACTTGATCCCATGGCTAAGGAAATTATTGTAACGCTCTCCCTCACCTTGATTGGCGAATTTGTTCCCCCTCTATCAGAAAATCCTATATTGCGGCAGCATTGGGGGTTCTTCAACCAAACCAGGCTCTTCCCACCGGAGGAAGGCCAGTGAATTCAACCACTATCACTTCAAATACTTCTATATGTAACCCCCTAACCTATGAGTGGGTTTCTGTAATATTTAAAGTGAATTGTAGAGTTGTATCTCGATGGAACCCATCCAGGCATTGGAAGAATTCAGTCCAGCCCGTAGCTTCAAAAATAGCGAAAAATTCAGCATTTCTTCTCAATTCTTGCGTATTTGGAGGTTCATATCAAGCTGGGATACCCATGTTCGTTTTCCTTCTGAATTCTTTATCATCCCAACAAATTGTAGGTCCTGATAATGGAGGTTAAAGCACATAGTATGTGTGAACAACTGAGAGTGTAGTTGGGTAAATTCGGAAAGTTAAGAGCATGGATTTCTTGGTAAAATTTATCCCATATTAGGAAAGGGTGGCAGTTATAGGATAAGCTTAAATGGCCATTAATTCGTACGAGTGGACAGTTAACGATATGCAGGTGTAATAATGGGCGTAAAAAGGAAGACATGATTAATCCTATCAAATCTAGTTAATGCTTAATCAAGTAGATAATCAGAACCATACCTTCATAAATATGCTATGAACTGTGACCTTTGAGGATAATAAAGTGTGTGAAGTGCAGCCATTTAAATTTAAACATTATTGCAGGCGTGCTGTCATGATATTTTCTCTCGGTAGACCAAAACCATCTTGTCAATCCTGTCGCAAACATAATGAATGCTGTGAAGTAAGTCGGAATTGCTGGTAGTGGGAATTTTGGCCAGATCTAAAGGAGTTTTGAACCGAAATTGTAAAACATTCTGCCAATATTGGGGAAGTCACAACCATGAGCCATAGAAAAATCAACCAGTTTGGCTGAGTCACAGCCGTGAACCATAGAAAAATCAGCCAGTTTGGTGGAGTTGCAGCCATCGGAAAAGGTAAAAATGGACAAAATTCAAATGGAGTTGCAGTCATCGGAAAAGGTAAAAATGGGAAAAATTTAAATGAATTCGCAGCTGCACAGGATGGAAAAATGGTCGATATCTCCTAAATAAATTAATTTTTAATAGGTCCAACTCAGACAATTTATTTTTCATAGTAGTGAAGATTTCAGGGTATATTATGAAATATGTTTGGGTGATTAACAAATTTTAAATGCCTGGTGTTCTGTTTTTCAAGAAAATTTGAAAGTTTAGCTTTCAGTGGATTAAGAAAACTTTTCAAACAGTTCATTAGCCACTAAAATTCCCAGCTTTTGACAGCTAATGATTTGGACTCAGGACTGCGTTAACCACCAAAATATTATTGACGCCATTTTTATAAAATTCTGGAAAGGGGGATTTCGATGGCTTAGGCGAACTTACCAACGGTTCATTAGCCACCGAAAGGCCCAGGTTTCAGTAGCTTAGCAAGTGGGTCTAGGAATACATTAACCACCGAAAGCACATTAAATATGTTTTTTGGATAAATTTTGGAAATGAAGCTTTCGGTGGCTTGGGTGAACGATCCAACGGTTCATTAGCCACCAAAAAGACTAGCTTTTGACAGCTTGCGAATTAGACCCAAGATTCACTTAACTGTTGAAAATGCCAAAAGAGGAAAAATGGTTAGCTTATCCATCGAAATCAAACATTGTTAGCATGAGGGACATCATGATCTAGCACTTAACCGTTGAAAAGACTGCGGGACTTCAAAAAATTATTAGTTGGTAAATAAAGGGTCATTATTGAACCAAATTGACTAATAGAGACCAAAACCCTAAGCCTACCCTCCATCTGTCCCACGACTGCAGTTGAACCACCACGAAACATCACTTTTTAGTTAAATATGATCGTTGTACTGATTATCTTGTGGTTATCACCATATTCTACCATCATTGTACTCCAGTACAAATCGACTGATTAACCCCTCAAAATCAACACCATATCCTCAGTACACTCCACATTTATATGCATGTATCCTAATTGCTCCAGACCATCCCTGAAACCAATGCGCTAATCCCATTTATAGAATTCAAATTTTGGTTTTTGTAGGTACTAGAAGCATAGTCCAGAGATGAATTAAGGAGGAGGAACTGCCCTTAGACAAGAGTTAGGTGACATTAGCTATCTTGAGTCATATCCAGAAGTATGCCAATTCTTCAGAGATGCAGGTTTTTACAGTTTATGTGAAAAAATCAAGGGTTCACACCAGTAAGTTGCAAAATCATTTGCTCTTTCTTTTGATGGCTCTAAGGCATTGATAGGCAAAGAAGAGTTCCAAGTTAATGAAACCCTAATTGCAGAAGTAGCAGAACTCCCAAGAACTAGGGAGAAATGGTTCAAAACCACCATTACTAAGAATGTGGAATTTAGGTCATACTTAAAACCTGAACACAAAGATGTAGTATGGAAGAAAAGCATTCCATCCACTTGGCTAGAGGAGAGGTGGCAGCAATTATTGAAAGCAATCCTGGTTTATATAACTTGTGAAGGAAGGTATAATAGGGTGATGATATATCACTTTAAATTGATGAATAATTTTACAGGAAGAAGCCCTTTAAACATACCTTTCTACCTCCACAAGAGCTTAACCAAGATGGCCCATCAAGTCAAGGCCCAACCCACTAGAATCGCAGGAAGGTTATCTCACCATGGCCTGATACAATTCATTGTTCAAGAATTTCTGCAAAGGAGAAACATAGCATGGGAATATTTTTTATTCTGGAATGAGTTTGAAATAGGCTTACAGCCAAAAGACAAAGGAAATTCCCCTTCAAAGAAATCTACCACCGTCAGGAGTGGAAAGAGGAAGAGGAGGGCTATCTCACGAGTGACAGTGGATCACCCTTCTACAACTTCTAAAACCAACCAAGATAAAATAAATATGGAATTCAGTGGAAAGGAGAAGGAGGCCCCAGCACAAAGTGGAAATATACTAAACTTACCCTACTCAGAATCAGAAGAAGAAACAGACAAAGAAGTTGACCTAACAGAGCAAGTGGCAGTAGAATATGAGGAGTTTCCGTCACCAACACCAAGGGAAGGTCAAGAAGAACCAATGGAAGAGACCTCCTCAAGCGAACCTAGGTCTCAGAGAATAAACCAGCTGTTAGGGAAAATACATGAAATGGAGGTCTTAGAGAGAGAGATAAAAAGAACTAATGCAATATTGACCAAGAAAAATACTCAATTGCATAATTCTCTGCTAGAAATGAAGGGGATGTATTTCTTGCTGCAAAAAAGGAATCTGAGGTTTATGAAGGACAACACCAAGCTTTACAGGATGATCAGACTATCGACATTGCAGATGAAGAATTCCAACTCAAACCCTATCTCTCAAGCTCACTTTGCACTAGAAACCCTAGCATAGGCAGCAACAAGCTTTCAGGATCCTGAGGTAGCTCATGATGTTGTTGTTCTGTCAAACCCTATGCAAATGGAAGAAATACTGAAAGGATAGAGGTAAAAAATGTAGAAGGTTAATTTAAAGGATAATAAAACTTTGCAGAAAATAGAGCTTTTGGTGGCTTAGGTGAGCACAACAGCTGTTCATTAGCAACCGAAAGTAGAGCTTTCGGCAGCTAACAAACCCAGGATTCTGCTTCCTTAACCACCGAAAGCACAAAAGGGTGCAGAATGATATGTTTACACATAGAACCAATTTTGATGCGTACAAACACCTCAAGGGTGAATTATGAAGCTAAAAATTGATGAAAAGCACCAGTGGAGGAGGTCTATCGAGTTTTGAAGGTGCAATGAAGGAGAAATGGGTCACAAACCCTAATTGTTTTTTACAAACCATGGCTTATCTGTGAGATAATAGGTTATAGCTTTACTTGAGTGATCACTACGGTTATCAAAGAGTTCAATGAGTGAACAAAGTGTTAGAGTTAGATAGACTAGCACTTAAATTAGGGTTTTTGACCTAAATTTTTGCAAAACAGTTATGTTATCTATTTTTAGTAANGTAAAGGATATAAATCCTAAGACTTATTTTGAAGAAAGGGTTCGAATTCAAAGACTTTTAGACCCTTATTGTTATCAAGCTTCTCATATTATTCATCATTTAATATAATCTCTTTTTCCATTATATGTTCAGCTTCCATATCTTTTCTGTTCTGTACTTGTGCTCGAATGTATGATTCAGGTTTATTCTTTTTATCTAATGCCAGATAGCTAACATCCTATATATGTGTTGATGAGTTGAATTGCAAGTATTCTTCCTTGTTATGATAAGCCATTCATATGTGATTGTTTTATGTATGAATCTGCCAGCATAGTAATTTCTCCATTTGTTCACAATATTATCAACCCTCTGAACATTGGTGGTTAGAATCCTTATCTTTTGATTGAATTTTATGCATGTCTTGGGAGAGTGAGGTCTTGTAGGTGATCTGACTTGATCCATTTAGAAAAACCATTAAAAACATTTAAGTTACTAGGCATCCTTGAGCTGCAACTTAGAGGAGTTTCCTGGAGTGCTAAAAAATTGGCGTTGTTGCTGGGGAGAGGAGATTGAAGCTTAGTTTCCCTGGGAGATGACATAGATCCTAATTTGATGATAGAAAACGTATGGACACTATGTTGGTTGTAATCATCTATCTGGAAACTCCATTGGAATAAGGTGGCTTCAAGAAGACCAAGTAGCAGAGCAAACCCTCAAGGGACACTAGTAACACCTATTTCAGATATAGAAGAGATTCTAAGAAGACCCAGGGATTCACTAAGACAGACCTCTAAAGCTGCAAGGGAAGCTACATTAGGTATTTCAATAGGTATTTCAGATGTTATATCAAATAGACCTCCATTTCAATCTCCTTCTGGTAAAACATATAATTCTCAGGAATTTATAATTGAATGAGAAAATTTTAGGGTTGAGGAATCTTCAAGCATTGTTCCTTGTGTAGATCCAATCCCTGGAAACTCCGTTGAGATAAATCCACCCCGAATACTCTCTCAGCTACCATCCACACTAGCAGTATCTCCTTCTTCCATTTCCATACCCACTTCCAATGTGGCTGCCCCCCTGACCAAAATGGAAAGGATCCTTGTTGCCAAATATGCCCCTCTGATTTTTCCTAACCCCCTCTCTTCTATGCCTACTGGATATTATCTCAAATACATGCCTAAGTTTACTAGGGAGGGAGATTTCACAGCTTAAGAACATGTAAAGGCCTTCTACAGTTATGCTGAGAAGATAAACATTGAACAAGAGGATGTGTGGACTAGGGTTTTTGTGCAAAGTCTAGATGGTCATGCTAGGAAATGGTTCAAAGAGTTTCCTACTGGATCAATAGCAGGCATTGAAGCCCTAGATGACATATTTTTGAAGCATTCGGGAGAGAGAAGAGACCACCTTTACTATATCACTGAGTTTAGCAATCTGAAGAGAGAGGATGGTGAGTCTATTTCTAACTTCACCAAAAGATTTAACAAGATGTTCTGCAAGATCCCTGCTGAGATCAAGCCAACTGACACTTCATCCCAAATCACCTATGCCAATTCCTTTGATTCATAATTATGTATTCTTCTAAGAGAAAGAAGACCAGCTTCTTTGTCACTCATGCAAGATGTTGCCCTTGAAGTTGAATCCAATATCGTTGCATCTCAGAAGGTTAAAGGAAAAATTGATAGGAAGAAGCAACCCTTAGATCCTCTAGGGGCTTCTTCATCAGAGAAAAAAATGGAGAAAATGGACAAAATGTTGGACAGTCTGACAGATGAAATGTCTAGACTAAAAGACCGAGGGAAAATACATGTGAGGGGTAAAGGGCCAAATGATTTTGCTAACAAAAACCCTAATTTTGTCCCTTACAGAAGAAACAACCAACCATCTCAGATCCTTCAAAGGGATAGGAATCAAGCTGAATATCAAATAATTAGAGCTCCTTTTCAGAATGTTATGCTAGAAGAAGAACCAGAGTTCACTCAAGAAGAAGGAGAGGTAGAAGACAATATCAACTGTATGGAGGATGAAGTAGATCTCTCCTTCTTGACACAAGCAGACTATAAGGAAGCCCTTATGAATGAACAGATCATGAAAGAATCTCTATATTAGGTAGATGATCAAGAAGGTTATAATTTGAGATCTAGAATTGTTGCTCCTATAAAGAAGACTCCTTCCCCTACAAAGTAGCTTGCTCCTCAGGCTAGGAATATTGATGCTCCTGCAAAGAATATGATTGTTCCTATAAAACAATAGCAAAGGCCATTAAAACCATCATCTCATGATCCTATTCAGCTCAAATCCACACCACAAGAGGTAAGAACTTCTGACAAATTGTCCTATGCTTTCAATCTTGAGTCTGAAATTAAGAAGTTAAAAATCCCTTTTCCCTTGATAGAACTGATGAAGAATGAGGCCTTCAAGGCATCCATACTAAAATCTCTTCAGCCAAGGACTTCCCTAGATGATGACTTTGTGAACTTTCAATATGATAAGCCCACAATAATCCTACTCCCTATGATTGAAGAGCTAGATGAGTCTTTCCCACCTTTCTACATATCTCTGAACATCCATGATAAAATCCTCCACAACTGTTTGTTGGACTCAGGATCTTCCCATAACCTAATGCCAAAAGCAGTGATGGATGAGCTTGGACTCATCATTACAAAACCCTGCCATGATCTGTTCTCATTTGACTCCAAGAAGGTCAAATGCCTAGGCCTCATCAAAAACCTTGTCATAAACCTCTCCCAGCTGCCTTCAAAAAGTATAGTGATGGACATAATGGTGGTTGATATCCCACCTAATTTTTGCCTCCTTTTGTCTCGCTCTTGGAGTAAAAGGCTGGGTGGTACCCTTTAGATGGACCTTACATATGCTACAATTCCAATGTTTGGAGGGGAGACCAAGAGACTCTACAGGGAGAACCAGTTCACCTACATCATCATCATTGCCAAGAACTCTATAAACCATCCAATATATGCAGTAGACACAAAATTTGGGGCATGCATCCTACAGATAGATGATTCCTAACCAACATCCATGCAGCTTACAAAAAATACCTATTAACCACCTGAAGAGGTAACCACCTCTATCTGGAGCATGTTTTTTGATGGGGCCAGTACTCAAGCCTCAACAGGTGCATGAATAGTCCTGATTGCTCCTTCAAAGGATACTATACATTTTCCTTATAAGATGGATTTGAAGACAACTAACAACATAGCAGAATATGAGGCATTGCTGCTAGGAGTGAAGGATGCTAAAGAAATGGGAATCATGTGCATAAAGATCTTTGGAGATGCAGATCTCATCATTCAGCAGGTGAACAATACTTTTGAAGCAAAGAATGTCAGATTGAAGGCATACAGAGATGAGGTATGGAAACTCAGGGACTCCTTCATGTTTTTTGAACTCTCATATATACCTAGGGATATGAATCATATGGCTGATTCCCTTGCTGTCTCTGCAAGTCTTTTTGTTCCCCCTTTACCTCCTAAGATGAGATATGATATCCAAGTCAAGTACAGGCCATCCCTATGTGATAATGTAAAATTTTGGAAGGTTTTTGAGAATGATGATGAACCTAGTAAATTCCTCCAGGTAGTAGATGAATTCTCTGATATGCATATTGATCAAGAAAACCTAAATATGGAAGAATCCAATAAGTTCAAGTTAAAAGATAAAGTAGGTGATCAGAACATTGTTCAATTACCTAGAAAATATATACCTCAGGGTCTGGTACCCCTGGAAGAGCTATTTGATCATAATGATGTCCCTTTTAAACCTGCCAAAAAGGAGAAATATCCTTCTGTCCAAGAGAAAAACATAGGTATCCAAAGTCATCAAAAACCCATAAATATGTCCACTGAGTTGACTGCTGATCAGAGGTCAAAATTTTGTAGTCTGATGAAATATTTTTCTGATATCTTTTCCTGGGAATACAGTGACCTAAAAACCTATGACACTAGTATCTTCCAACACATGATTCCCCTGGAGAAGGACATCGTCCCTTTCAAATAGAAGCTCAGATCCATCAGTCCTCTCCTACTTCCTGTGATTGAAAACGAAATCCAAAATCTCCTTAAAGCCAAAATCATAATTCCCCTCAGGTATTCCAAATGGATTGCAAATTTAATGGTGGTAAGGAAGAAGAACGGAGAGATTAGGTTATGTGTGGATTTCAGAAACCTGAAAAAATGCTCCAAGAAAGATAACTATCCACTACCCAAGATGGAACATCTATTGCAAAGAGTCTCAGGGGCTAGTGTCATGTCATTCCTTGATGGTTTCTCTGCATACAACCAAGTTGTTGTGCACCCTGATGACCAAGAAAAAACTATGTTTGCCACTCCCTGGGGCACCTTCATGTATGCCAAAATGCCATTTGGGCTGATGAATGCTGGGGCCACTTTTTAGAGAGCCATAGATATAGATTTTGTGGGATCGAAAGACAAATTTGTTCTCATATACCTTGATGACCTCATTGTTTACTCCAACAACCATGAAGAACATTTGCAGCACTTGAGGAAGGTGTTTCTAAAATGTAGAAAATTTGGGATATCACTGAACCCGAAGAAGTCTCAATTTGCACTCAGTGAGGGAAAACTCCTAGGTCGCATAGTTTCAGTTGAAGGTGTGAAGATTGATCCTGTTCGAGATGAAGCAATCCAGAAGTTGTCCATACCTAGGTCAAAAAGGGATATTCAGTCATTTCTGGGTAGTATAAATTTTTCAGGAGGTTTATCCCAAAATTTTCTGAGTTGGTAAAGCACATAACCTCTATGTTGAGGAAGGAAGCTGAAATCAAAGGGACAGAGCAAGAAAGAAGCTCTTTTGAATACATCAAGAAGGCTATCATTGAATCTCCCACTCTGTTTAGTCCAGACTACACCAAGGGTATCTACATTTTCTCCTTTGCATCCTATGACATAGTGGCAGCAGTGCTGTTACAAAAAGATAATAAATGCCTTGATCACCCAATTGCATTTTTTAGCAAGATTTTCAGCAAGACATTGAGGGATTCTGAACTGAAGTATGATCCTATTGAAAAGTAGGCTTATGCTCTCATCAAGTCATTGAAATCCTTCAGGATTTACGTTCTACATGCAAAGGTCCTTGCCTATGTCCCTTCAGCTATTGTAAAGGATGTATTGACCCAGCCTGACATTGATGGAAAGAGAGCTAAATGTATTGCCAAGCTTATTGAGTTTGACATCGAAGTAAAGCCCACCAAGCTAGTGAAAATACAAGGTCTAGCTAAACTCATGGCTAAAGAAAATTGTGATCTTTTGGGAATGAATTTCATTTGTATAACTTCAGCTAACTTGCAGATAGAGATAGCAGCAAAAGTAGCATCAGAAGCAGTTCAGGAGAAGAATGACAGTCAACAAGTAGCTGAGAATTTGTCTTCATGTGAGTGGTACTCAGGTATTATTCATTTCCTGCAAAATTTAGAAGTCCCCCTGGACTTACTCTAAATCAGGCACAGGCTCTTAAGCTTAAGTCTGTCAAATTTTGTGTAATTGATAAATTGCTATATTGGAAAGATATGTCTGTTGTTTTGCTGATATGCTTAGATAAAGAAGATTTAGTTCAGGTCATGCATTAGTTTCATTCAAGCACATGTGGTGGTCATAATTAATGGAATACCACATCCCACAAGATTCTGAGGGCTGGGTACTATTGGCCTGTTCTTTTCTCTGATGTGTGTACCTTTGTGAGAGCCTATGACAAGTGCCAAAGATTCATAGGAAAGTAGCAACTCAAATATTTTCCCCTTAGACCTATTGTAGTGAATGGTCCTTTCTAGTAGTGGGGTCTTGATTTCATAGGTGAAATTAACACTTCATCCAGTGGTCAGCACAAATGCATCCTAGTAGCCACATACTATTTCACCAAGTGGATAGAGGCAGTCCCTACAAGGAATGCCACTCAATAGGTCATTAGGTTTTTATACGAGAACATATTTATCAGGTTTGGCTGCCCAGTAAGGCTAGTGACTGATAATGCACTAGATTTCAAAGCTGGGGCATTGGTTAACATGTGTGAGTCAATGGGAATTCAGTTGGTGCATTCCACTTCCTATTACCCTCAAGGAAATGGCCTTGCTGAGTCATCCAATAAAATCCTATTCAAGATCGTCAGAAAACTATTGGAGAATAGTCATAAAATCTGGGATTCTAAGCTAAAGTTTGCTCTATGGGCTGATAGAGTGATTGAAAAGAGATCCATAGGGACTTATCCTTTCAAGTTGGTTTATGGTACTGAGGCCATTTTTCCCATTCAGCTGATTCTGCCAGTTGCAAAATTCTTTTAGGAGGAACAAGATGAACCAAATGACATGGTGAGGAGGATGCTTGATTTGGTGGAGTTGCAGCAGGTCAGGGAACAAGTGATGGAAAGGTTAGAAGCTCATCAACAAAAGATCAAGATTATTTTTCACTAAAGGGAAAAGGTGGACAACTTTCAAATTGGAGATTGGGTCATCAAATGGGATACTGTCAAGCAAGACAAGGGAAAGCATGGAAAGTTTGACTCTCTATGGATAGGCCCTTTTGTGATAGCTCAAGTGCAACAGAACAACACCTTCAAATTGCAAAATCTAGAAGGAGAGGAGGTGTTTGATGGCCTAGTAAATGGGCGATTTCTGAAACTCTATTTCATCTGAGGATTTAAGGCCTTGTTATTGTAAAATATTAGTTAGTTCATTGTTTTTGTTTACAAAATAAACTCCATGCCAAATGGAACAATAGAAGATAGGTTTAATTCTTATTTTTTCAAGAAAGGCATTTTTGGTCTGGGGTTCTTGGGACCTCATAGGGAGGTTCCAATCCCCGAGTAGGAGCCAGATGTTATCACCTAAATAAATTAATTTTTAATTGGTCCAACTCAGACAATTTATTTTTCGTAGTAGTGAAGATTTCAAGGTATATTATGAAAGCTGTTTGGGTGATTAACAAATTTGGAATGCCTCGTGTTTTGTTTTCCAAGAAAATTTGGAAGTTTAGCTTTTGGTGGCTTAGGTGATATTTTCAAATAGTTCCCAGCTTTCGGTAGCTAACAATTTGGACTCAGGACTGTGTTAACCACCGAAAGCCTGTTGACGTCATTTTTATAAAATTCTGGAAAGGGGATTTTGGTGGCTTAGGAGAGCCTTACCAACAGTTCATTAGCCACCGAAAGGCCCAGGTTTCGGCAGCTTAGAAAGTGGGTCCAGGAAGACATTAACCACCGAAAGCACATTAAATCCATTTTTTGGATAAATTTTGGAAAGGAAGCTTTCGGTGGCTTGGGGTAACAAGCCAATGGTTCATTAGCCACTGAAAATACTAGATTTCAGTAGCTTGTGAATTAGACCCAAGATTCCCTTAACCACCGGAAAGGCCAAAAGAGGAAAAACGGTTAGCTTATCCACCGAAATCAAATGATAGCAACATGAGGCACGTCATGATCTAGCACTTAACCGCCGAAGAGATTGGGGGACTGTAGAAAATCATTAGTTGGTAAATAAAGGGTCTTTATTGAATCGAATTGACTGATAGAGTCCAAAAACCTAAGCCTACCCTCCATATTTCCCATGACTACAGTTGAACCACCACGAAACATCAGTTTTCAGTTAAAGATGATCGTTGTACTGACTATCTCATGGTTATCACCAGAGTTTACCATCATTGTACTCAAGTACCAATCGACTGATTAACCCCTCAAAATCAGCACCATATCCTTAGTACACTCCACAGTTATCTGCATGTATCCTCAATGCTCCAGACCACCCCTGAAACCAGCGCGCTAATCCCATTTATAGAATTCAAATTTTGGTTTTTGCAGGTACTAGAAGCACAATCCATAGATGAAGAAAGGAGGAGGACCTTCCCTCAGATAGGAGTTAGGTAACATTAGCTATCTTTAGTCATATCCAGAAGTATGCCAATTCTTCAGAGATGTAGGCTATTACAGGTTCTGTGAGAAAATCCAAGGTTCACACCAGCAAGTTGTAGAAGCATTTTCTCTTTCTTTTGATGACTCTAAGGCGTTGATAGGAAAAGAAGAGTTCCCAGTTGATGAAACCCTAATTGCAAAAATAGCAGAACTCCTAAGAACTAGGGAGAAATGGTTCAAAACCACCATTACTAAGAATGTGGAATTTAGGTCATACTTAAAACCTGAACATGAAGATGTAGTATGGAAGAAAAGCATTCCATCTACCTTGCTAGAGGAGAGGTTGCAGCAATTATTGAAAGTAATCCTTGTTTATATAACCTATGAAGGCAGGTATAACAGGGTGATGATATATCACTTTAAATTGATGAATCATTTTATAGGGAGAAGCCCTTTAAACCTACCTTTCTACCTCCACAAGAGCTTAACCAAGATGGCCCATTAGGTCAAGGCCCAACCCACTAAAATCGTAGGAAGGTTATCTCACCATGGCCTGATAAAACTCATTGTTCAAGAATTGTTGCAAAGGAGAAACATAGCATGGGAATATTTTTTATTCTGGAATGAGTTTGAAACAGGCTTATAGCTAGAAGTCAAAGGAAAGTCCCCTTCAAAGAAATCCACCACCCTCAGGAGTGGAAAGAGGAAGAGGAGGGATATCTCACCAGTGACAGTGGATCAACCTTCTCCAAATTATAAAACCAACCAAGATAAAATAAATATGGACTTCAGTGGAAAGGAGAAGGAGGCCCCAACACAAAGTGGAAATATACTAAACTTACCCTACTTAGACTCGGAAGAAGAAAAGGAACAAGAAGTTGACCTAACAGAGCAACTGGCAGCAGCATATGAGGAGTTTCCCTCAAAAACACCAAGGAAAGGTCAAGAAGAACCAATGGCAGAGCCCTCCTCAAGAAAACCTACCTCTCAGAGAATAAACTAGCTGTTAGGGAAAATACATGAAATGGAGGTCTTAAAGAGAGAGATAAAAAGAACTAATGCAATATTAACCAATAAAAATATTCTACTGCATAATTCTCTTCTAGAAATGAAGGGGATGCATTTATTGTTGCAAGAAAAGAATCTGAGGTTTATGAAGGACAACACCAGGCTTTATAGGATGATTAGACTATCGAGGTTGCAGATGAAGAATTCCAACTCAAACCCTAGCTCTCAGGCTCACTTTGCACTAGAAACCCTAGGAGAGGCAGCAACAAGCTTTCAGGATGCTGAGGAAACTCATGATGCTGCTGCTCTATCAAACCCTATGCAAATGGAAGAAATACAGGAAGGATAGAGGTAAAAATTGTAAAAGTTTGATTTAAAGGGTGATAAAATTTTGCAGAAAACAGAGCTTTCGGTGGCTTAGGTGAACGCAGCAGCTATTCATGAGCCACTGAAAGCATAGCTTTCGGCAACTAACAGACCCAGGATTCTACTTCCTTAACCAACAAAAGAACAAAAGGGTGCAGAATGATATGTTTACACATAGAACCAGTTTTGATGGGTACAAACACCTCAGGGGTGAATTATGAAGCTGAAAATTGATGAAAAGCACCAGTGGAGGAGGTCTGTTCTAGTTTTGAAGGTGCAATCAACGAGAAATGGGTCACAAACCCTAATTTTTTTTTTACAAAGTGTGGCTTATCTGTGAGATAACAGGTTATATCTCTACTTGAGTGATCACTATAGTTATCAAAGAGTTCAATGAGTGAACAAAGTGTTAGAGTTAGATAGACTAGCACTTAAATTAGGGTTTTTGACCTAATTTTTTGCAAAACAGTTATGTTATCTATTTTTAGTAAATCAGATCCAACTTTTTAGGATCTGAAAATTTTGTAAAGGATATAAAGCCTAAGACTTATTTTGAAGCAAGGGTTCGACTTCAGAGACTTTTAGACCCTTATAGTTATCAAGCTTCTCATATTA
This sequence comes from Pseudotsuga menziesii, assembly GCA_001517045.1. NCBI lineage: Eukaryota > Viridiplantae > Streptophyta > Pinopsida > Pinales > Pinaceae > Pseudotsuga > Pseudotsuga menziesii. The sequence continues at coordinate 768,328 of LPNX010136600.1, forward strand.
TTCATCATTTAATATAAGCTCTTTTGCCATTATATGGTCAGCTTCCATATCTTTTCTGCTCTGTACTTGTGCTTGAATGTATGATTCAGGTTTATTCCTTTTACCTAATGCCAGATAGCTGTCATCCTATCTATGTGTTGATGAGTTGAATTACAAGTATTCTTCCTTGTTATGATTATCCATTCATATGTGATTGTTTTATGTATGAATATGCCAGCATAGTCATTAAAGTAAATTTCAACTCAAAATGGGCCTTTTAACTTTAACTCAAATTCCATGTCATCATGTGTTAGCCCATTAAATTGCTTTAAATTTGAAATACCGTATAGGTCTTGAACACTTTTTTAATATAAATTTGGGGATAGGCCCATTAGATTTTTTCTTTTCTTCCTCCAAAATTAATAAATATTATTTTATTATTTTAACTATTATTTTATTAATTTTTTTTACGAGGCCCATTTTGAGTTGAAATTTCCTCTAATGAAGTTCTCCATTTAGTCACCTTATTATCAACCCTCTGAACATTGGTGGTTAGAATCCTTATCTTTTGATTGAGTTTTATGCATGTATTGAGAGAGTGAGGTCTTGTAGGTCATCTAACTTGATCCATTTAGAAAAACCATTAAAAACATTTAAGTTACCAGGCATCCTCGAGCTGCAACCTAGAGGAGTTTCCTGGAGTGATAACAAGGTGTTATTTTACGGTGTTGCAGCTGCAGATAAATGGAAAAATAGGCAAGGTTTTACGGTGTTGCAGCTGCACAGGATGGAAAAATGGCGGTTATTTATATATTTATTTATGATGTTGCGTCTGTAGGTAGATAGAAAAATAGGCAAATTTTTATGGTGTTGTAGCTGTAGGTAGATGGAAAAATAGGCAAAGTTTTATGTTGTTGCGGTTGCGCGAAACGGAAAAAGGGCAATTTTCTCGGTTTTATAGCTACAAATAAACAGAAAAATAGGCAAGGAATCGTAGCTACGACTGACTGTTCATTGTTTATTTTTCTTCAAGGAGTTTCCCTCTGAAGCGGGAAGTTGCAAAAGGACGCCCACGATCGTTAGGCCCAATCATGACCATTGCTCCTCAGGTACATCCCTGTACACATTCTTAAAAAAATAGATGAAGTGCAAAGGAAAAATGAAAAAAATAATAAAAAAGCATGAATTTATTTATGTACAAAAATTTGTGTAGGAATCACAGTGATTGTTTAAAGATTGATAGGGGCAGAGAAATATTCCTACCCTTGTTCTAACTGGTATTCCGAATCAGCTGCAATATGTGAAGTAAATGCGTCCTTCAAAATGGGATTATGGTATAGTCGTAGCCTGTGACCATTAGAAAATAATGGTGCACGATTCTCATTAATGGTAACCAAGCGGATTGTACCATTGTCAAATACTCTTTCTACCAGGTATGGGCCCAACCATCTTGTACGTAACTTAACCTTGAAGTTCCTTTTGAATCTTGAATCATATAATAATTTCCAGTCTCCTTCACAGAAGACTTTCTTTTTGATGAATCGATCGTGCCAATTAGATCTCTGTTGCTAAATTAATACTGTTTGATCCACAACAGCTAAATGTTTCCCATCAAGTTCATTCAGTTGATTCAGTCTACCCCTTTGGGATTCAGTCACATCTAAGTTTACCTCCATAAGTGTCTTTAAGGTATTGATTTCGAATTCAATAGGGAAGAAATCACTTTTTCCATACACCAAGTCATAAGTTGAGAAACCTGTAGTATTGCGACAAGTAGTACGATATGCCCACAATGCTTTCGGAAGTCTATCAACCCAGTCTCTACAATGGCTTGTGACTGTTTTGGTAAGGATAGCTTCAATAACTTTGTTAGTGATTTACACCTAGCCATTGGCCTGGGGATGGTATGGTGAAGTTCATTAGATGAAATTTCAACTCAAAATGAGCCTCCTAAGGAAAATTAATAAAATAATATTTATTAATTTTGGAGGACGAAAATAAAAAAATACTTTTTTGTTCATATTTTCAACATATCTCCCTGTGTTTTTACTCAAATTTCGATCAGGAGAGCTCATTGGATGTAGAATTAAATTCCACATCCATCGGGTACCCACTCGACACACTTTTGATGGGCCCCGCTACCCTAAAAACAATAAATACCTGAAAAAATGTGATGATGATGGTCATCATCACATTTTTTCAGGTATTTCTTGTTTTTTGGGTAGAGGGGTCCATCAAAAGTGTGCTGAGTGGGTACCCATTGGATGCAGAATTTAATTCCACATCCAACAAGCTCACCCAATCGAAATTTGAGTAAAAACACAGGGAGATATGTCGAAAATACGAACAGAAAAAGTAGTTTTTTTATGATACCTATCCCCAAATTTATATTAAAAAATTGTTTAAGAGGTGCTCCCTTTTTTAATTTTAAAACATTTTGATTGGCTAATACATGATGACATGGAATTTTCATTATTTTTGGAAGGCCAATTTTAAATTGAAATTTCCTCTAATGATCTGGGGCTAAATATGGTACTTCTGTAGCAAAGCTTCAAAATTATGTGACACAAACTGAGTTCCTCCATATGTAACCACTTCTTTGGGTACTCCAAAATGGGTAAATATTTCACGATATAGGAAATTGATTATGTCCTGGTCATTTGATTTCACTAAAGCCATAGCTTCTACCCATTTCATCATGTATTTAGTACAAACCAAGATGTAGGATTTCTTCCTGGAATGAGGGTTGATAGGGCCAACAAAATCTAAGGCCCATCTGTCAAAAGGTTCAACCACCAACTGTGGTTGAAGAGGAATTTGATTCTATCTGTTAGGTTGGCCCATCCTCTAGCAGTTGTCACAAGACTGGACATATTTTTTTGCATCCCTAAAAAGTGTCGGCCAATAGTAGCCCATTCTCAACACCTTATGACCTGGCCTCCTATCTGTAAAATGTCCCCCACATGGCTCGTCATGGCAAGCCTTCAGAATATGGAAGATTTCATATTCTCTTACACATATTCTGATCTCAGGATCAGGGTTTGTGTAGAAGAGATGAACACCTATCCAACAATACCTGGCACTTTGTTAAATGATTTTCCTCTTGTCTCTTTTTGACAAATGTGTTGGAAGCTTCCCTGCATCCAAGTAGTTAGCGACATCTGCATACCAAGCGGAATAAGTTGAAATTGAAAATAAGTGTTCATCTTGAAAAGAGTCCTCAACAGGAATATTATCATCACTGTTAGTAAAACGAGATAGGAAATCAGCGACAACATTTTCTTTTCCAGGTCTATCTATAATAGTAATATCAAATTCTTGTAATAATAGCAGCCATCTAGTTACCCTAGCATTTGTAACAGGTTTATTCATTAGATACTTGATGGCTGAGTGGTCAGTGTGCACAAAGGTTTGATATCCAGTGATGTAGTGTCTAAATTTGTTAATGGAGTAGACAATGGATAAAAACTCCTTCTTGGTAATAGTATAATTAAGTTCAGCAGGGACCAAGTTTTTGCTAATGTAATAGACTGCATAAGGTGCTTGACCATCCTGTTGTCCTAATACTGCTCAAATGGCAGTGTCAAAGGCATATGAAGAAATGTGAAAAGGAAGGGTCCAATTGGCCCCCCTTAATATGGGAGTTGTAGACAACTTCTCCTTAAGTTTAACAAACATTGTTTGGCATGCATCATTCCAAATAAATTGCACATCATTAACAAAGAAAAGAAAGGAGAAGCAAATTTGGAAATTTTTTCTATAAATCTTCTGTAATAACCAGTATGCCCTAAGAAACTACGTACCTCTTTCTGAGTTCCAGGAGTGGGTATATTTTCAATTACCCTGATTTTAGAGCGATCTACCAGGATACCATCAGCAGAGATAAAATGCCCCATCACTACCCCTTCACTCATCATCATATGGCACTTTTCAGTGCTCAAAGATAACTGGGTCTGCTTGCAGCATGTTAAAACCTTTTCCAAAATTTTCAATGCTTCTTCAAAGTCCTTGCCATAAGGAGTAAAATCATCCATAAAAATTTCCATACTATCATTAAGCAATTCTGAAAAGATGCCAATCACAACTCTCTGAAATATGGTTGGTGCATTGCATAAGCCAATGGGAAGCACCCTGTATGCAAAAGTTCCCCAGGGACATGTGAAGGTAGTTTTATCCTAGTCTTCAGGAGCAATATGGATTTGATTGTACCCACTAAACCCATCCAGAAAGGAGAAGAACTTCTTCCCAAATAAGGTGTCAAGTACCTGGTCGATGAAAGGCAGGGGAAAGTGATCTTTCTGTGTCTCCTTGTTTAGCTCTCTATAATCCACACAGACTCTCCGTTTACCATTCTTCTTGGGTACTATCATGAGTGGAGACACCCACTCGCTGTCTGAGATGGGATATATAAATCCTGCTTCTAAGAGTTTTTGAATTTCTTCCTTCACAATGTCCCTAAGATTGGGGTTCATCCTTCATTGGGGCTGGCACACAGGTCGGGAGTCACTTTTGATATAAATGTGGTGGGTGCACAGATTAGAAGGGATGCCCTTCATGTCTGTGTACTCCAAGGAAAATGCCCCCTTATGTTTTTCTAAGAGAGTGATTAGGTGCTCTTGTTCATCAAGAGCAAGACTGGGATTGATATTCATGGTTTTTCCAGGCTCTAACTCGACAGGAACACTTTTCAAATATTTCAACACTGGAAATATATGAGTATGATTGACTAATGTCTCCTCTGTGAGATTTTCTTATTCTTATTCACCTAGAGTACCATTCAGGATCTGATAAATTTGTTTATTGACAGAAGTGGGTTCATTGATGAAATTATTAATAGCATCATCTTTAGTTTCATGTTTAAAATTCAAGGCCTTCCCTAGCTCCTCCTCTTCCTCTAGATCCATCCATAATGGAGTTTTAGCTTCTAGACTCGGCCGAGCTAGAGGATAGAGAGTGAGTCTTTTTTATCTCAGTTCAATCTGATATGGTCATAGACCTAGACCGACAGCTGATGCAAGCATAAACTATAGCTAACCAGGTCCTTCCTAGGATCAATGGGTGTCCTCCTAGATGCGACTTGGGTTGTAAAACCAAGAATTCAGTAGATATTCCCACGAATCAACTAAGATAATGAGGTCTTCCAAGATTCCATGAGTTTTAATAGTGGATCTATCTGCAAGTTCTAAAACAGTAGGATATTTTCTGAGATTAGTGGGCCTGAGTTTCCTTACAATTTCAATGGTCATGACGTTAATTGCTACGCCTAAATCTACCAGTACATTGGGTATCCGCGTGCTCCCAATCTGCACGGTGATAGTGGGATTCCCAGCATAGTCATACTTGTCTTGTTACCACCTAAGTTGTACTTAGTGGTTTTTTATCAAGTGATCCTAGTGAACTGGACACAGATGATTTGTTCAGACTTCAAAAGACCTTCCAAATTGCTTCTGGGAAGTGCTTATTGTACTATACCACATGTTCATACCCCATGGGGGAGTTGTAATAAAATGTTCTAGCATGATAGTGTCTGTAAAAGACTCAGTCTCTTAGAATTTATTTGTCAATCCGATCAACCTAGGGTGTTTTTTCCCTTGGTTATTATTGGTTGTTGAATAAATGATTGATAATTTCTGAGTTTTTCACTCAATACCTCCAAAGTTGGGGTGGTCGGCTTGGCATTTAGGCCTATTGAGGTTATTAGAGTCTATGTGTCAATGTATAAACATTCTAGGAATTATGGTTGAGTCATATGAACATGTTTAAGTCCCCCTAGGTTTTTAAATTTTTTAAGTTTTTTTTTTTAATTTTAATATTTTTTCCTCAAAACTTAGGCTATTTTTAATAGTCTAATTGGAAAAATTGGTTTTGTAATAAAAGTGGGCTCGAAAATCAGTTTCAGTCATGGGGGTGCTCATTTTCAAGATTAGAGTGCCACGTAAACCCATAGACCCACTTTTTCTAAGTTTTGAGAGATTTGTCCATCACTTAGGTCAAAAACCCCTAAAAATCAAATATTGATTATTTAATTGATAAATTAATTAAATAATGGAGAAAATTCAAAATCCTAAACCATTGGTATTTTGCTCTGATTTGACTGAAATCAGTCTCATCAGCTTGGTATTGACTGGATCTGACCATTCCTTAACAGAAGGAGATGATCTGGGTTGAACAGAGAGTACATTATTGCATGCAATCTTGGGAATTGTGCCCTCTCTCTCTCCTCTACACATGTGGGCTCATTTGGATGAGTTTTGGTGGATGCTTTAGTTAGCAGGTTGAGGTGTCAATCAGATCAGCTCTCCGATTTACAGTTTCACTCAGTGAGACTCATATCAGGCTCATTTAGACACAGATAAAGCCCAGATTGACTCCACATGTAGCTGTAGTCTCTCTCTCCTTGGGAATTGTTCCCTTTTGGGCTAGATTTCCTGTTTTTGCTATAAATAAAGCACAGATTACCTCTTCCAAGCTAGTTAGATCCATATTGAAATGTTGTTGCTATTGTATTGTATTTTTTACTATTTTGGAATGAAGAAGCTTTGGAGGCAAGATCTATGGTGTAATTCTCTTCATGTGTGGATGGTGATTGTCAAGTGCTTATGAGGTATGATCTGTGTTATTTATCTTTTCTTTCTACTGGTTAATTGTTGGCGTTGAAGGAGAGAGATACCTCCTATTGGGGTAAGATATTATTCTAGTTTAATTTATGCTCTTACTGTTCACTTGTTTCAGATCTCTTAGAGTTGCATGTATTTTCACTTTAATTACATGCTTTCCAATTATCTTTTTCTAGCAGCACCTATGTTTTAACCATCTGTTTGTGCAAGGATTTCTAAGTTGCAAGTGATCTCAATTGTAGAACGAGTTGAGATTCTTTGCATCTGCCTCATATTCAGGATCTTTTGGAGGACATAGTCCCTTGGTGTTCCACCAAAGCAGACTCCAAAGCTCAACATTCCCAGGATTCCAGCACTCTTTCTCTCTCTTCCTCCTTCAAAAATCCAAATTTTACCTGGTTACTTTGTTTACAAGCTTTGCCATTATTCATATCTATAATTTTCAAGTAAAAATTACATATATATATTCTTTCAAGGCTCATAATATAGATCTCATTCCTAAAAAATTTCATTAAGCATTCTAGATCTAGTTTAGGGAAATCGTTCGTTTTGCATGGCAATTTAAAGAGAATCCATAGTTTGCATGCATTATATTTTTGTTTATGTTTTTTAAGAGATAAAATCCAGCAATCATTGCACATCTCATTGGATTCCCAAACAGCAAGCCAAGATCCCAAATAAATCTTGCTTTCCTTGGTTCATTTTTTGTCATTTTAACTAGTTTTAACTTAGTTTTTTTTTTGTTTAAAGTAGGCTGACCCAAAGGTACTTTCAAAGTGCTTTTGGGAATCTTTCATTCTAATAAGCTCGCTATATTTTATCAGGCATACCATAAAGAGGAGAAGATGTTGTTCGAAAGTGGCTTTTGGATCATCTGAATCCCCCTAGGGGTATCCCTTTTTACTGTAATTTTAATTTTGGGCAATTTGTAAAATCTTGGTTTCGTCCCGTATAAGAACCAAGAGGATTTATATAGGTTTACTGATATTGTAACATCAAATAATAAAAATTTTCTCCAAATAGGCTCTTTCATTTTTTGCATTGTCTTAATTTTGTTCGCTCTATATTAGTTTCATTCATGTAGAATAACATGCTTTGATTAGTTTATCATATATTCCATATTACAGTATCAAAGTAACTTGAATACTTACCCCATGACTTCCCGATTGACCCACAAGGGGAAAGAGATGCGTGGTAGGAATAATTAGAAAACCTGTGGTTTGCTTCTTTTATTTTGTTGCTTATCATTAGTTTTTGTAAACAATTGTTCTAAAATCAACCCCCTCGTTGATTCCTCGATTGAGGTCCACTTGGACCGAAAGAGGTTCCTGGAGGGTTTTTCTTTCTAAGAAAACACATCCTTTAAAATTCACTAAAATTGACAAGACTCCGGTGTGTATGCGCTGCACTTGGCTGCGGTTCGTCTGATAAGTCAAGTTGCATCAAAAGCAACATGAGTGACTAGATTAATTAGTTTTCACCTTCCCCAATTAACCACCATCAAGCGAAAATCCAATGCATCGATCAAACCGTAACGGTGGAAAAATACCCAAAGGAAGTGGGAACTCCTGGATAGTGTCCTCGTGGCACCGATATCTGTTACACCTTAGGGTGTATTATGAACACAATCTCAGAGACTCCATTCAACCCACACATTCCTCGTGGGTAACCCTAAAGGTTTATTTTTGGACATACTCCAAGTACCCCTGGGGTATATCTCGAGTCCCCCCCTCGCCTAATTTAATCTATTCATATTTCACATTAACTCAAAATTTACCAAGAGGCAATCGCAAAACATTCAATACAAGAACATGAAAGTACATTGATTATTTTATGACTCCATTTTAAGGCACTGGCTATTTTCTTTCTTTCTATATA
>LPNX010136600.1:777071-870882 GCA_001517045.1 Pseudotsuga menziesii
TTTACCCATTATTAATTCAAATAATTTCCCTATGACATGAACAATGGGAGGATCCTTGTGTTTTCTTCCTGGTTTTCTTGTACACAGATCTTGAATGGTTCTGGCATAGATAGACACATATTGAAGGGCCTGTAGGAGTGGAATTTTTACATAGAGGTTTTTTAACTCTCCTAAGAGGTTAAATTGAGGCTTTCCCACTGCTTTCGATAGTATTAGTCTTTTAGGGTATTGTGGTTCCCTAACCAATTGTGTAGGTTGTGTGTCAATAGATGTTTCTTCTTGTGTTTCAGCCGGTATCTTGGTAGGATTTTCAGCATCGTCAATAATGGGGATCGATGCATTAGATAAGTACGGTTGGTTCATCCTTTCTTGAGACACAGAGGATGGAACATCCTCAATGAACAAAGGCTCCACTACCCTCCCTGGTCATAAGCGGATGTCGTTACACGAAACTGGAGTAATGGAGTAAGAGGGAATGTTGGTAGTCTCAAATTGATGGAGTGCTTTATTATTTGGGTTGGGGTTAGGTTGAGTAGGCAACTGCGATCGTATAGGCATATTGGGGGCAGCATTATTCTGGAGTTACAGCTCCGACAGCTGATAAGGCTGAGGGTATTGTTGAGGAGGATACGGTTGGTGAGGAAATAGTTGATGTGGAAAATGTTGAGGAGGTTGGTTATGGGGAAACTGGTTCCCTAGATGGAAGTTCCTCCACCCAAGATACCAAGAATTCTGTTGGTTTGGTGACTGTGTACAAGAGTTCCAGGAGTTAAATTTTTGCATCGAAGGTTGAGAAGGATACCATTGATGGTTGGAATAAGATGAAGGGAGTTGTGTATTCATGTGATGCATATTATTCCAATTATTCATGTTATTCAAAAATGGAAATGAGTCTGGAGTCATACCTTGATTTCGAGGCTGCTAAGGCTTTTTTTGTGCAATAAAGTAGGATGGTTCCACAACTGGAGTTGATGCCTGCAGAAGTGCATTCACTTGAGGTAGTGAAGGGAATTATTTTGTGTCATGGTTTAGCTCACAAAGCTGACACACTTCTACTTTATCGAGTGGGAATTCCTTCATAGGATGGTTCTTCCTACATTTAGGGCATAATACACCAATTGTGAGATCTTCTACTACTTGTTTCTGCTTTGCCCTCAGGACATCTATTTCCGAGGAGATGGAGCTCATCATTTCTGTCTTGAATTTTTCAAGGATATTTCCTATTTCTTCCCAGGTGTCTCCTCCATTAGATGAATTCTATGTTCTGTCGAAGATATATCGTTCTAGTTTATCTCGTTTGTCCTGTTTGTTGTTCCTGGAAGATCCCCTAGAATACCTCTTGTATAATTCAATAATATTTTCAAAGGATTCTTTTGAGACATCCCCCTTTCCTAATAGGTTCAACATGTCTAGGTAGTCATCCCTAATCCCACGAAGTAGGATTATCTTGAGTACATCTAACCCCATATTAGTTTTTCTAGCTCTATGCACATTATATAAAAGTCTTTCAAAAAAATCTTCCAGGATTTCATCATCCCTTTGTACCATTTTCAACAGTTCTTGTCTCTTATTTTTGGTATTGCAGTACTCCTGATATTTCTCTAGGAACACCTGTTTCATCTGTTCCCAGGTGGTGATAGTCCCCCCACCCAGGCTCATGAACCAACGTAACACATTGTCCTTCTGAGTAGCAGGGAAGAGTTTCAACTTATGTTCACTGGAGGTGTAATCATAGTTGTGACAAAGGATGTCAAAATCAAAAAGGAATTCATCTAGATCCTCTGCTGCTTTTCCATAAAAATGAGGTAGCATAGATGGCGATATATTTTTCATGGGGGTGATCCCCTATGGCTAATGGATGGGGAACTGGAGTGTAGCAACAGTCCCCTCAAGCTTGGAATTACCCTCATGATGATGATTTTCTCCCATTGCTTCCTTGTGATCTTTTGGATCGTATCTGTTGTTCATGTATTCTTCTACTTTCTCCTCTCTGTGCTTCCACAGATCATTTAATTCTTGATGGAATTGTGGCCACTCTTCTTTTGTCACAAACTTCCCGTTAATGTGATATACCAAATCTCATTCAGTTAATCCCACATTAATAACTTCGTATTCCTCCGTAGGGACGCTCGAGGGTGTTTCAGCTTCTCCTGTGCTCTCCACTATGGAAACTGATGTTGCCACTCCAGGACTAACCAAGATCCTTTTGACAGATGATTTTTGATGGTGATCTCTAGTAGAAGAATTGTTCCTATCAACCAGATCATTAATGAATGTCCTTCTTCCCAATGCTGGATTTTGTCCACAACCTCAACCACCTGCAATGTTAGTATTCTGTGGGGTTCTGGGGTTTGAATGTCACGATGTACCCTTCTCGTATTCATGCAACCCAAAACATGCAAACTTAAAAAAACTAAAGAAAAATGAATAGATGTAACTACTGGATACAAGTACTATGGCGTCTAATAATTATCTTTCCCTGGAAACGGTGCCAAAATGTTGGGCACCCTATATGCAAGTTAATTAAAGCTAACATACTGAGTGTTCAATATAAATTGTCAACCCATGGAAGTCTTTTATTTCAAATATAATGTGCATTGTATATGCTTAAACAATAAGTAGCTGATACTGTAAATGAATTATCCTACCTTCCTGTTCAGCCCAACTCTTCCCATGATTAACTTAATCTAATTTACCTTCTTAAGAATTCAAAACCACAAATACCTTTTTACAATCCTTAATCTAGAAATACGAGATTCATAAAATAAACATCTAGATTTACTTTTGCAGAAAGTTAAATCTTAAATTACCAGGCCATCTGAAGATCCATTCTAACTATCTCAATCCAACTTGATCTAGAATTTAGAAATGCAGAAATTGAACTTCAACAATTATAACTACAAATGGGATAAATTAACAAAACTCAATAAATACATCAATTGAAGGAGACTAGGGATGAGATCGGCTGTTACATCTATCACACAATTGCATAAAGAAAATTAGTCTACATAGTCGACTATCACATAACTTTGCTGTAGCTCACAGGGAATGCAATTACTGATCGATTGAAGGAACACACAATAAATAATTACTGTTGTAGCTGTTATAAAAGATTGAATCTACTGTAACATCCAAACCACATGATAGAGGAATAAATATCTAATTATCTCGGCAATATCTGTAGGAAGGCGGGCCCATCCTTCGAACAGAGACGTCGAAAATTAACACAAGTTAAATGCCGAGATTAGAAGAATCTTGCTCCTTGTATTAAATGATGAAATAAAGATACAGTCTCTGTTACAGCTTATACAATAAGATCAATTAATTTCCAACCCTTGGCTCATAATAGTTTCCAATATTTATACATTCACAATTGTAACTTCTACCCACTGATATCGGGTAGCCATGAATATCTCTGATCTTCAGGCTGCCCCATTTACGATACGTTGTTACTGTTGTGGGAAAGATAGAAGCAGAAAATATAGGAAGGATTTTACTCAATCCAACAATGATATAATAGGATGAATCTAGAAGATGCTCCGTCGGTTGTAGCTACCCTCGAGCAGCAACACATTGTTGCATCCGAGTCTGTTGCAACCAGCCTGTTGCAGCCACCCTTGTACAGCTTGCATGGAATAGTAACCTTTGACTGCATCCTTTGTACAGAGATGGAATAGGTGGCGATCAAATCAACAATGAATGTCCATATCTCTCTTGAATCATTCATCCTACCACCCCTGTATTCTTTACATCTCGAATTATCTTTATAAAATCACCATATGTTAGCATAATCCAAGATATAGAGCCCTGATTACAACAATCATAAGTATTAATAGGATAAGACAATAATTAACCATGCATGTATGCATTGATGGATCAAGTGAAGGAAAAGAGTCTGGGCCCAACATGATGGAAATAAAATATCATTGCACATTGAAAGGTTTCCCCAACATTATTTAAGACAAATGGAATTTTATTGTATGCGAACGTACCCAGGGGCAAATACAGGAAATTTTGTGCTTGTATTCATGTTTAATCTAAATATGGTTATATCCTGAAAAACCATCCATAATTGAAAAGAATTTGCTACCTGCACATGGATCAATAATATGATCATGCCTTGCTCAAATGCCAGAAATCAGTAAAAACGCGTATGGTCCCTTGTTTCTTATCGATCGAAAAGAGATTGGATACCCATTCCGTGAGAGAGATAGGGTAAATAAAATAGGATTTCAACAGGTTTTCCACTTCAGCCTTAACGACTACTACTTTCTGCGGATTCATAGGTAGAAACTTTTGTCGAACAATTTTAATGTTAGGGTAAGTTCTGATCTCATGGTCCACAATCGATGGGTCGATCCCTGGCATCTCCTCATAAGACCAGGAAAAGACATCGCAAAATTCCTTAAATAAGGAAGTATAATTGGAAATCTATTCAAGTGAAGAGTTTTCTCCAATATGCACATTCTCCATGACATATTGATTGGTAGAGATATTGATCAGTATGGCGGTGAAAATGTTTGTCATTTTCCCCTTGACAAACACTCCCTCCTTAGGAAAAGGATTCATAGGCTGATCAATACCTTTAGCTAGTCTTACGTGGAAATCATAGTTTTCTATCCTACTCAGTTCTGGAAGGAAGTAGGTCTTGTGATGTAAGTCTTCACAAATTTTCTCGGGTCATATCTTAGCCTCCAGAATTGCTTCATCATATGGAAAAACCATATATAAGAAGTCATACGAATAAGTTGAGTTCTCTTCCCATGCAGGAAAGTAATATTCATCTTGCTCTTATGAGATGGGAGGAATCGAGATGGAATCAACAGTAACATTGAATATATCTTGGCAGGATACTTCTACTGCTGATAAGGGAACTTGAGGCTCGTATTTTGAAGGGAGAACCCACAGGTCAGGTCTATCTATAACCGTACAGATGTTCTTCCCTACACTAGTCATGCCTAGGTAGTTTATAGGAGTGGGAATATCAAAAGTGCCCATCAATGACGTGTACATCCCAAATCCTAAAATCTCGTTCGTTGGGTGCAACTGATCAATCAAGGGTACGCTAAACTCTGAATTATCCATATGGCCCTTTCGAGTATATGACCATTGGTCAACAGTTACCGACTTTCCTTCATGCAGGAACACAAGGACTCGACAAATGGAGGATGGAATAATGCACATCACATAGGTCCAACTCCTCCCCAGAAGTAAATTACAGTCCAGAGGAGCATCAACAAATTTAATTTCTACAGAGACCATTTTCGTTGCCATTTTTATGTCCAAAGATGGTGGGATACTGTTTCTGCAGAAAGGACTTCCGTCGAAAGCAATCAACAAAGTGTTAGATGGGACCAAATCAGGAGATCCTAGAAATTTCCAACATGAAATTGACATTACACATGTGGATTCACCTTTGTGTATCATTGTTCATGTAATGGTTTTTTCGCGATGGACTACATCAATAAAAAAGTCCACATGGTAAGGTAGGCGTGGTTTGACATCGGAAATATTAAAATTAGCCATCGGGCTCGTAGATTCCATACTACCAATGGCCTCCAAGTGCATATCGATGCTAAGGACAACTTTGCAACACTTCTAAGGATGACATCACACAAGGAGTTTGGGCCAAGTCCTCTACAACCAATTAGTTTGAAGCAACCCTCACGTTAGGATTGTGAAATGTATTTTTGAAAACACCTTTCAGTATCTTCGGCATAGTATCAGCCAGTTTATCAATTGAAAGTAGGGATGATGTTTTGGCAGTCTATTTATATTTCTGCAGATCCTCCATTTCATAATTCTTGGCTCTGGTCTGCAGTAAGGTATGGGATCAAACCATATTGATATATAATTGATCAGTAGAAGGAGCATTCTGCGTACCCCAACGTTCTTCATATCACTAGAAGTTGCATTCTGTCCTTGTGGGTACAGACCCTTCAAGATGATAAGTTGTTGTGGTTTCAACAATTTTTGTGCTTGATCCATTAAGGAACATTGATGAGTCAAATGGTCTTCCTGGAAGAGCTTGGAAGGAAACTTGACTTTCTTCTTTTCTTTTCCCCCCCTCCAGCATTTTTTGTGGGTTTCTACTTATTCTAACTTCCCTCGCCCTTCTTACCCTTGTTATTTTTCCCACCATGCTACCGAGTGATCTTTTGGGTAGGTTTCAGAGTATAAACATTCACATTCTATGGTGAGGGGGTGGTAGTCTTGGCTTCCTGCGCTGCAGATGTTTTCACTGACAATTCATTTGTATGTTTAGACAATGATTCTACAGTTGGTGACTCGACTGAACCTACCATGCCATCGGCATGTGGTCTAGGATTGGGTTTAGCAAAGTCCAATTTGGACCTTAGCACCTTAGGATTATTCTCATAGAGAATCCTAGAGCGGGCATATATCAAGTCCAGTTGTTGGGACTTGAGTATGGAATCCTTCTTTGAGGTCACTCCCGAAATTGAAATGTATTTTTAAATATACATCAATAGACTTCAAAAACAATTCCAATAGTAATTCAGTAGGAATATTGACTTTAATAAGTCTCTTTCGTCTTCTCTAATATTGAATGTGGTCAGATATGTGAGTGGCCTTTTTCTACCAAAAAGTCTATAGAAGGTCTGTACCGACATCATACCGAATAGGAAGTTGAAAGTGGTTCAGAAAAACAGTTGCTAGATCAAGAAAACTATCACAGGTGGAAGACAAGAGTTTGATATACCATTTAGCCGCTACATTGGCCAGAGTTTATTGAAAAATCCTTAGCCTAATCGAATCATCATTCAGCAAGATGGAGGAACACCACAATTGAAATGTCGTGACATGGTCACTTGGATCCTATCTAGTTTTCCCTTCAAACTTAGAAATGTCGGAAGGTAATTTAACCAGAACTGGTGGCTAAGTCAGATCATGGCACACAGGGTCATTCATGAGTTTCAATAAGTCTGGCAAGTCTAAAGTTTCCAGAAAGGGTAATCTGGGCCTAGCCAGAGATTTATATTGAGGATTTTGGGGCGAGGAAATACCCGCACCAATGTTCCCAAAACAGAGGTTGGGGTTGCCCCCAACCACCAAGTGTGAAGAATTAGCAATGCTTTGAAAGGGATTCCACCTAAAGGCTAAAGGATTGCTGTCCTGAGGTGTGTTATATTACGTTCGACTGATTCCAACTGAAGATGGAGTTGGAGATACAAGAGTTGTAATTCCCCCACTGAAAAGTGAGAAGGGAGAGCTTCTGAAAGGTGCAGCCGACACTTGACTAGGAATTCAAAAGTTGAAACCTGAAAAAGGGTTCGGACTTCTGGATGACACACCAGGATAGTTAGGTGAAGGACCTACATAAGGGGCGGATAGAGGGATGTCTCCTCCATACAACAGAAATCTTTGGACAAAGGAAGTGGAACCACTAGGACCACTTTGAGTGTTTTGAAATAACAGAGAAGAATTAAAAGGCACATTGGGTATGCCAATAACAACCATGCTAGATGAACCAACAATGCTTGAAGGTGCTGAGGGATTAGCGACTCGGGCACTCGAAGACACCGGGTTTAATGAATTAAAGTTTAAGGACACCACTGGTGTGGTAGATACATTTGGCCTTAGTGCACTCAGCGGTGAAGGAGAGACTTCGCTAGAAATCATGGCTGAAGTGGGGGTAGACATGTCCCCCAGAACATCTCCTGAACTAGACATAACAAAACTCAAAGGAAAACCAATTGTAGGTGGATCAAATGAATGAACTTGCACTAAAACATGATCTCTTAAGTGAGTAAGAGGTGAATTGTAGTTCCTTGCAAACTCTTCATCTTGCAAATATTCAATTTCCATTAACAAAGAATCAACCTGGGTATATAAAATTTTAGGTTCCCCTGGAATTTTACTTACACCAGTTGATTCAAAATGAATATTTGTGTCCAATATCTACCTTTGAGGTGGTGGTGGAGGCTCCATCGTTGAGAGAGGAGGAAGGTTTTCCAACCTTTGAGACTTGTGGGGAAATTGATCCTCCACAACTTAAGATTTAAATCACACACCTAGAGGTCAGACTAGATCACAAGCATTCCCCATATCACACCACCAAAAAATACTAAGTATCACAAACACAAGCAAGTAAAATATATACCTTACAAAGGAGCGTCTGGGATGATTAGGGACAGAACAAACCAGTGAATATCAAAGAATAATTACCCGGGGTCTTGTGATAATTTTTTTGGGTGCAAGCATTTGAAACACCAAACCTCCCTCCCAAATTGTTATCTGGATTTTTGTCCCAATTCTGCCCTAGGTACAATGGAAATAGACTTCCACCGCCACCTATGAAATAACCCTAAGTCTGGATACTAAGGATACCAAGCTTACAAAATAATTCCAACAGAACATTTGCAAGTCTGAATGGTGTGCATGGGCAGGGTATCTAAGCCTGAAATTTAAGCTGCACCAGCACCTCATGGGGCCCAAGGTGGTTCTATATGAACCACCATATGCACAACAATCATGGTATATGATCGAACGAAGTATTGGAGGGTTATCTCTGCAACTAAGTCCTCACACAACCTTGTGCTTAAGTATTGTGTTAGAGGACCTTTCTAGTTGATCTCTTGTAGACTTGGATTTCCTCATAGATAAGCTACTAAGTTTGGGTTTAAACAATCTTGGATATTTTTTGATGTCTAGTCCAAGATCCTAGCCTAAGCTAGTTGATGTGGTCCCTAGAAAGAAAAAAAGGTTACTAGTAAATTTTAATTAATAATGTTCTTTTTAGGGTTATTATTACTCAAGGTAGTGGAAGTGAAACTCATGATGTTATGACTCAACTGAAAGAAAAAGCATAAAGTTATGTAAAAATTTCAAATTACAATTGCTATTCAAATACTTTTTCCCTTTTTCAAAACAAATGAAATTTGCTTAATGAAATTTGGAAAACAAAAGACTTTTTACTTTTTGTTTTTTTGAAAACAATTAAAAAAAAAATGTACAAAGAGCCTATCTAAGACTATCCATGCAACTAAATGCTTTGATTTTTTTTTATCTTTTCAAAATAAAAAGATAAATGCAAATTAATGCATCTAAGCAAGTCATAAAAATGAACATATGTAAACACAAGATTCACTAATCAGGTCTCACAATTACAACCTTGAAAACTCTGCAAAGGTGAGCCAAAAACCTACTTGGGTTGAACTACTTCAAGTTGGAAACAAGGTAGATCAAAAAATTGGATGAAGTACAAGTAAAAACAACTAATAAAGCAATAAGACAAAGATGAGAAGACACATGT
Organism: Pseudotsuga menziesii; assembly: GCA_001517045.1. Lineage (NCBI taxonomy): Eukaryota > Viridiplantae > Streptophyta > Pinopsida > Pinales > Pinaceae > Pseudotsuga > Pseudotsuga menziesii. The sequence goes on from LPNX010136600.1 coordinate 786,346, forward strand.
ACTGCTAGAGATCAAAACACTCAGGAACTACTTAGACTTCAACCAAAGGTTCCAAGCAGGAAGACCTAAAAGAAACCCTACACATGCATTCAACCTAACTGACTCAAAAAGGACTTATAAAATCTAGATAACAAATATTTGTAACAGGAAACATACCAGTAAAGACTTAGGACACAACATTATAAGAAACTGGGATATCAAAAACATTCAATGGATACAAACCTAAGAGTTATGTATACCCATTTGCAAGAAATCGCGAATGTTCTTTGACAGAACCGCAAGTCACTCGCGACTGTCCTCAAGGAAACCCATGGATTTACAAACAAATCATGGCTCCAAGTACTAGCAACCCATGATTGGTTCCCAAAATTTTGAAAAAGAAAAATAACAAGGACAAGAACCCTAAATATCTAAAAATAGGGTGTGACTTGCAGACATCTAGGGTTTAGAAACATATATAAGATAAATAAAGTTAATAGGACATGCAATTTTACTAACGAATGATCCAAGCTTTAACTCTCCTCCTTAGATGCTCCTTAGACTTCTGATATTCTATACCTGCAACCGAGATTGATATTTATCCATAGTATCTCTTATTTTTATATAAAGAAACATGAAAAAATTACAATTTCATTTAGAAATAAATAACAATATAGATCATGATTCATAACAACAAAAGAATGCACTAAGACAAATATGGAAGAAAGACACTCTTTATTAAAGAATTTCAGGAAACATTACAACCCTATCTGAGACAAGATTCTTCTTCATACCAAGAACTGAGTCCTCCTTCCTCCTCTCTCCAATGGATTCCTCCAACAAAATCTTTCTTTCAAAATTGCTTCCCATATCCTCTACCCCTCCCCTCTCTTTATAGTTGTTGGTGAGGAGAGGATTTAAGGCCTAGGATGGTTAGGGGAGTTAGAAAAGTTAGCAATACAAACCCAAATTCCCATAAACTAATCATATTTTTAATTTTAAATTTATTTTATGGAACTCACGGGTATATATAGGGAAAATTGCGAGTGACTCATGACTTTCTTAAGGGAAGTCGTGATTACAAAGTTTTATAGATGACTCGCAGGTTGCATATGGGATTACCCATGAGTGACACACAAGTTTCTATGATAGGACCCACGAGTGCAAAGAAAAATAATTCTTAAAAAGTGGAAAAGTTGAAGCAGAAAGCATGTATCAAGGATCACATCCATCTATAAGGTTATGGTCACTTCAATCCATAGTGTCCTTTTGTGCAAGGACAGGATGGAGTTGTTACTTGGACGAAGAAGTGACATTTCATGGTATAACACCTGTTCAACTGATAGGGCCCACAAAGTCAATGACCCATTTATAAAATTCCTACAATGTTACTTGAGGTACTAATGACATTTCATCCCATCGTGATGACTTTCTAGTTCTTTGGCAGATGTCACAGCTGTGAGAATAATCTCGGGCATTTGCACTCATGGTGGGATACCACAATCCTTCTTGTAAAATCTTGCGCACCATAGCTTTTCTAGCGTAATGGCCTCCTGCACCAGCATGTGATTCTTTTAATATCATCAATAACTCGTGTTCCAAGACACAACAATGAAGAATCTCATCGGGACCCATCTTATACAATTGTCCAGCAATCAACTAGAAATCCACAGCTCGCACCACCAACTGCTTCTTCTGTGTAATGGTGAATTCAGTTGCTGCATAACCCATACTGAAAAATTGTATGATATCTCTATACCGATCATCAAACATGGTTTTAACAAAAAATTTCCCCTCAGGGAGATTATCCTATAGATTACTAGGTTCTTCACCACTTTCAATCCTTGAAATATGGTCTGGTCCCAACTTTAATCGAACAGGTTTAAAAATTACTTGAAAATCAAATTATTGAAAGAGGAGAAGCCACCAGAAAATATCCCCCACCAAAAATGGCATATTGACCAGGTATTTCAATGTGGAATGGTTTGTGTACATCTTGAAATATCCTCCCAATAAGTAGTGTTTGAACTTCTACAAAGTGTATACCATTTCTAACTCTTCTTTTTTTGTCATGGTATAATTCTTTTCCACAATTGACAACTTCTTGCTAGTAAAGGAAATAGAATGGTCAATTGACCCTTCTCCTAGTTGCGTTAGTACCACACCAAGAGCGATAGAAGACACGTCTACATGATCATGGAATTCCTTTTTCCAATATGGGAACATAAGTATGGGCATTGTAGCCATCTTATTCTTCAATATGTCCAAAATTTATTGGAATTTCTCTGTCCAATGGAACTTGACATCTTTTTTCAACAATTTTTCCATCGGAGCAGTCACCGTTGCATATCCTTTGACAAATTTCCTGTAGTATCTAGTGTGTCCCATTGTTTCTCTCAACTGCTTGACTATATTAGGTGGTGGTAGGTCAAGAATGATGGCAATTTTAGCCAGATCAATGAAAATTCCATTGTGACATACTACATGGCCCAAAAGGACTCCAAACAGGGTGAAAATGATACATTTCTTCAAGTTTAAATCAATTTTATATTGGGAACAATGTTCTAGCATCATTCTATGGCTTTGAATACGGTATTTTATGAGACCGAAGACCGTCCAATCATTGAATTAGACTTCAAGAAATTTGTGAATGAAATATTTAAAAGCATCAACTACTATTCTGGAAAAAATAGTAGGAGCATTCTTAAGTCCAAAGGGCATTACCATATATTGGAAACATCCCCACTCCATTGCAAAGGTAGTCTTGTATCGGTATTCCTTCATGATTCTTATTTGATGGTAACCAGAAAATACACCACTGAACGAGTACATTTCTTGACCTCCAACACTCTCTAGTACTTCATATGTAAATGGAGTCGAAAACAGGTCATGTAAGCAAGAGTAATTCATTTTTCTCAAGTCGACACAATTTCTTATTTATCCCGTAGCCTTTTTTTCTTGTACTACTATCGGGATGATCAATTCTGATTTCTCAATAAGATCTATAATACCTGTGTCTAGCATTTAGTCCACCTCAGTCTTGACCTTTTCTTTATAGTGTGGATTCAGTCTATATGATCGTTTCTTGACCTGTTTTACGTCGGGCCTCAAAGGTATTTTCATTTCTCCCATATCTCTGACTATCCCCTTCATCTCTTAAAATTTGGTAGGGAAAAGATCCTGAAATTCATGCAATAAATGAACGATCTTTCCTGCAGTCTCATCATCCCAATAATTTCTAGTATTGGAGAACTTTGTATTTTTTGTCGAACCAATATTAACTTTCTTGATTTTGAGTGGACTTGGGAATTGGTCACTAGGAATACCAAGTCCCTCCAATGCGTGCATAATTTCTGACTCAGGTATGTTTACATTGAGTAGTTCATCATCATCTATTTCTCCCGTCACATTGTAACATTCCATCCAATGGGGGATTGTCACGCTACATTGGTGGAAGTTCGTCATTGCAACAGGAATTTCTTCAAATATATTTGTTTTCATCACTTGCAATGCAGTACCAATCAAAGGATGATCATATGAAAACTCAAATGTATGTGTATATCTAGTAGATAAGTATTCCTAATCAAGAGTTACTTGTCGCATCTCTACTGATGTATGCCAATTCATTGGTATCATATCTAATGTATGTACAAAATGATGAACCCATTCTTATCACGGATATGCCTTCCATGTCACACGAAAATACTCAATATGTTTGACAGTGTCTGTCAATCCTGTATATTTTATAACTAATCTCTTCTCCAAATATGATCTCTAGCAATATTCTACATTGTGACCATTTGGATATAGATTGTTTATGTGTACCCCACCATCTAGCAGGCATAGATTTCAACACAAAGTCCAAGGTGGACAATCGTTGTAATTTCATAACTTTAGCTTCAAATTCTGCTAGAAAATATGCAAGGTTAGGTAAACCTTCATATGTAGGTAGCTTGCTTACCTGGTCTCCTACCTGTCGCACAAATTGTGTAATTCTTGTGCATCTTCTCATCGATACTTCATGCATATGATTCTTCCAATTTTCTAATGCTTCATTTGAATCAGATGTACAAGATCTAACACTCCTCCAACTCATCTTTCCATGAGCTATTGGATTTATATAGTCATATCTCGAAGACATGATTTATATATGTGATCCAGGTAATCACCTTGTCCTTCATTGTGCACTGGTTCAACATATCTTTATCCTTCCAGTGGATGAATTGGTGTGACCACTCTTATGTTAGAATCTTCAATTGACAATATGCGTTGCTTGAAATTTATGATGGTATCATTTTCTATTGCCCAGTTGATCCCAAAAAATGCATGATATGGATTTGTATCATCGACAATGTCGATCACTTCAAAATATGCATATGTTCTCGAGGAATCTACCTCGACAGGTACTTGATTCAGTGGACCAATAAGTAGGACCTTTGACTAATTTTATAGCCTGAGATGAATGGGAGACCAATCCAGTAACATTTTTCCCATGCTTTCCCATGTCTATCGTGTCAAAATATTAACATTAGAGCCTAGATCTAAAATGATATAATCCATATCATAATCTCCTATTTGGGTGGTCATCCATAATTCACGACTAGTCTTTGAACTTTTTGCACATGGTTCACTCTTCTTTTTGGTATGATCTCTTATGGAATTCCTTTCTATCAACACTATAAATTATGCGACAACATGTTTATCATGGATTAGCGATAAGAAACTTTTGAAAAAATATTTAAGTTTACTAACCTTTCCCGTCGACTGCTTTAGTAACAGCTGGTCAAATTTCTCAGGAATTTGCACTATCGACCTTCCAGACATTGACGCTTGATTATTCCCAAAAAATTTCGGTTTCACATCCAAGAATACTTCCATTTCCTTCTGGATGTCAAATGGTACCTTATTTTGTGCCATTGGTCACTTCTGCGATTGTCCATGCTGTGTTTTTTTTTATCTTCTCCAGTCGTAGTACCTCCTCTTGTTACGACATCAATGTTTGGTTCTCTTAGATCACTATAAATCATTTGATTGTTCAGATTAGGATTTAGTTTTGGATTCTTCACAGGATTGGGATTTCCCACCATTTGAGCCTACAACTTTATGATCAATTGTGGACATTATTCAACAGTATGGTCAAATGATTTACAATACAAACATGCCTTCATAGGAATTTCACAATCTCTATTAAAGTGTTTTGGTTTTCCATAGTTATAACATATGAATTGGCCTTAGTTGTTGTTTTCCTCATCCTTGAAAATTTCTAGCCCCCCTAGGTTGAGGGTATTGTTACTATGGCGGATACTGACTTTGTTGTTATTACGGCTGAGCATACTACGGTTGTTGATATTTGGCGATGGATATTGAGCTGGTTGATATTGAGATTATGCTCACTCAAATTTCATTTGCTCATCATTCTTCATCAAGTAGGTGTCCACCATATTCTCCTACAACAATTGAAATGCTATGCAATCTTTCTCATCATGTCCTATAGATTTACGAAATTTACAACATAGACTATCCAGTACACTTACAATCTTCTGCAAGTACAAGAAATATTTTGACTTATGGCCTCAAGTCTGACATATCCTACACCAAGGCATCCCTTTGGTATTTATCAGGTTCGATACTCCCACTACCACATAATTCATGAGTGCTGGGAAATTATCTTTATGGTGACCTTCTATTCAACACCTTTTACACCATAGTTCTTCATTAATATCTTTCCCCTTCTTAATGTATTGGAGTTTCAATGTAAGGTTATATAGATATGAGTGAATATGCATCATTCCTACACATGTTTCTACAATCGGTGAGGAATCTAACTTCATGGTTGTCTCCAGAGCTTCAACATGTGACACTATTTTATGTTGCATTAATGGGATTGGTATGTACAACAACAATGCAAGAATGAACTATTCCTTGTGTTGTACGTCTGACTTCTGAAAACTTACTTTGGCCATCAATGTCTTAAATGTTTGGTTAAAGTCCCATACAGTCTCTGTAGGTAACTGCTTGATTTCTTTAATTTTATGCGCAACTCCCACTGGAATTATAGAAAAATTCATATACCAACCTAGCGCATGACCTCTTAGGATGTGATCCAATGTGCTTGCTTTATCGATTCATATTGGACCTATTGAATGGTACATATAGCTTTACAGATAAACCAATGTTGCTCTGGGTATTCTAACCCATTTCCATTAAATATCGACAACTTAATATCGGTCCCAGACATTATGTTAACTGTTGGTATGGTTGGGAAGTTTTTTTGACTATTCGAACTCCCTTGTCCTCTATTCATAGTGTTAATACTACTTGTATTTACAAAACCACTTGGAGACAAGTTTCTAGATCTTACCTTCGATGATGGGCATGAGTTTGTACGGGTATCATACTCGTGCTTTAGGTCTGGAGCTTCTGCTTATTATTCTTCGGATATCGGTTGGTATTCCTCTTCTTCATAGCAAGGACCTTTGTCAATGTGTGATGTGAGCTCTTAGTATTTTCATCTGGTCATACTACAAATTCCTCTTCCTGTCACAGTCTTTCTTCTCTTTCTTGATTGAAATATTATTCCACTTCTCAAATATCTGAACTCTAGTTCGGTTCCACTATCACCAGGGAACATTTCAACTTAGCTTGCTCAATTTTTCACACACTTTGTCTGCGACATATCCAGTTTTATACACATAGTTATTCTAACTATCACATTCTCAGGATTCCCTTTTCATATATGAGCATATTTATCCAAGTTTTCAAAGATGACAAGTATCTTCCTCAAGGTCCTTGGAAAATTTTTCTTTCCACCCTGCTATATGAGGTTATCGTGTCAATAGAAAAATCAGTAATATAAAATTGTAAAATACTATCTACCCAAAAATCAAAATCCCTCAACATAAGATTGCTTACACTCTCCAACCACTGAATCAACTGAGGATTCCACTCCGTCAGTTCTCCTCCTTGAAAATTTATTTGCTAGGAGGCTAGCTTTGATGACCACTCATTCAAAACAATAGGAAACTCAGAAAAGAAAATATAATGAATATATGTATAAAATTATTGAGCCAAATACTATGTTGGATTCAACCGATATCCTTTACTCTCTTCTTCCAAAAATTCTAATGCTTTAAAATCCACCCACTCTTGGATTTCAGGATTTGTTGGATGCCACAACATATCCCTCACCACCATGATTCATAGTCTAGGGAACATAGCCATTGGTGTTTTATTCTTATCCGTTCTTATACCTAGGTTCAATCCCTCCTTTGTGTGCAACAAAGCCCAAGATATCAGCCCATAAGAGAAAGGATCAGTCGGCAACACCTGTGACGTAGATGCAGTCTCACCTGAGATATATCTCTTATGGGTTACTGCCAGAACCAAGTTTCTACAGTTGGTGGGGTATTTCTCTTCCCTTGGAATTATACCAAGGTGCTCAACCGAAGCCTAGGGGGTGGGTTACTTATACCAATTATGCACAGTTAAGATGCGAATCTATTCAACCATCAACATATACTATAACAGTAAATATCATGGAGAATTGGTGATTCCGACTGACACGGTGCGACAAATGCATATAACTCAATTTTTAAGAAAATACATAAACATCCATTCACAACAACATACATGTGACTCAAATACATTCATCATTTACACATTTGACACAGTATATAATGTGGAAACCCATCTGTGAAAAACCACATAGGCGCTCTTCATATGGCATGAGAAATATATGGAACCTTTTTATCTATGCACTGAGATGCAGACTTTGTTCTAAATATTTGTCTCTTATCTATACATTCTTATCTATCCTCTCATGATTTTTGGTATTCTGTCCCTGGTTCTTCTCTACTTGACTCTATTGCTTGATCCACACATAGCCTGGATTGACTTGAATTATTTATAACTCTAGGACTCTTGACTCTTCGACTCTAGTGTTTATCCACACACAGCCTCGATCAACTTGATCTTCTATACAACTCTACGCACTTAGATTCAGACTTCTCAAACTCTTTTCCTAGAAACTTACTGACTCTCTACTAATAGAATAGCTAAGAAACAACAATAGATTGCTTAAGAAACTCGGGAAAATCAACCTTCCTCAAGCTAACAGAGCACACTGATCTGGAAGTTAAGTAACCCACACACAGCCTGGGTTCTTCCTTCTTATAGACTCTTACATGTCGCTCTCATTCAACCTCATAAAATTACCCGACATGATGCCATTCCTATTATAACAACACATGTCAGTAGGTACTTATGTCCTGGATTATAGAGATGCTTTCATACATATGACATCTACCGACTCTAGCCGACCCCGTACCCACAATCTTTTTGAACTGTTTATTTCCAGCCATGGCACTAATGCACCTCTTGTGACATGGTTTCCTCTGTTACAACTCCTCTTGTCGCATATTTTCCTTTTGTCGTGGCTTCTCTTCTGTCACGAGATCCCCTCCTGTCGCGAACTTCCCTTCTGTCGCAACTTCCTCTTGTGTCACATTTCCTATTGTGTCGCGATATACATGTTGAGCAAGCATAAGCTCAATACCCACCTACTCAATATCCACCAGCCTAATATCAATAAAATATGTATCCTCAACCCTAATATCAATAGAACCAGTATCCACCGTAGTAACACTACCCTCAACTTAGGGGGGGTGGAAATTTTTGAGGTCGAGAACAACAACAAGGAGGAGGTGAATTTGGTCATGGAAGAGGCCAAATCATATGTTATAATTGTGGACAACCAAGACATTTTGCTTAGGACTATGTGATCCTGCGAAGGCATGTTCATATTGTAAATATGTTTACCACACTGTTGAGGAATTCCCTCAACTGGTTGCTAAGTGGTATGCCAAGAATTTGGGAAATCCAACTCCCCTATAGAATCCCAATAAGAATCCCAACCAAAAAATCTAGATGATTTATGTTGAGGTGAGAGAAGTAAACATTGTTGTCATGAGAAACTAGAGCAGAAAAAAATGCATAGCATGACCAACCACAGGTGTGACCAGCAGCACCAAAGAAAGTACATTTCGATGTCCTGAGAGAAAAGGCAGTATTCTTGGATGTCTGACCAGAATTCATCAAAATGGATCAAGCATCGACGTCTGCTCCTACAACACCAAGAGGACAAGTAAGGGAGATTCCTGAAATATTCGATCAGTTATTTCGAAAGAAACTGATGGGAAAGATTAGTGAATTTAAATATTTTTTGAAAAGTTGCTTATTGCTAATACATGATAAAGATGTTGTCGCATAATTGGCAAATTTAATAGAAGAAACTCAGGACGAGCTCCGACTAGACAGAACAATTAACCATGTCGAAAAATATTAAAGACCGGTCGTGAGCTAAGAATGACCGTGTATATAGGAGATTATGATATGGATTATATCATTTTAGACCTGGGCTCTACTGTGAATATTTTGACAAGGTATACATGGGAAAACATGGGAAAACCACAACTAGATTGGTCTCCCATTCAAATCACACTATAAAATAAATCGAAGGTCCTACCTATTGGTTGATTGACTCGGGTGTTTTTCGAGGTAGAGAGCCTGATAGCATATGTGGATTTTGAATTGATTGACATCATTGATGATACAAACCCATATCCTGCACTTTTGGGGATTGACTAGGAAATAGAAAATCATACCATCATAAATTTTAAGAGAATAATCTTATCTTTTGAAGATTCAGAGATAAGAGTTGTTGCACCAATTGATCCACTAGAAGGACATAGATATGTCAGACTAGTGCATAGTGAAGGACAAGGTGAATATCTTGACCATATCTATAATATCACATCTACAGGAGATGGCTATATAAATCCAATAGCTGATGGAAATATGAGTTGGTGGAGTGCTATCTTGTGTACATTCGATTCAAGTGAAGTGTTAGAAAATTGGTAGAATCAGATGCATGAAGTATCCATGAGAAGATTCACAAGAATTACATGATCTGTGCAAAGTGTAGGACTCAAGGAAAGCAAGCCAACTACATATGAATGTTTACCTAACCTTTCATTTTATATGAGAAAGTTTGAAGCAAAGGTTAGAGAGTCTTAGCATTTGTATACCATGGACTTTGTGCTGAACGCTATGCCCGCTAGATAGTGGGGTACGCTTAAAGAATCTATCTATGAATGGTCACAATGTAGAAAATTGATGGATATAAGATTTGGAGAAGAGATCATTTATACTAGTTGAAAGTATATAGGATTGACAGATCCTGTCAAACATATTGAGTATTGTCGCATGGAATGATAGGCATATTTACGACAGGATTAGGTTCATCACTTCAGACATACACTGGACATGATACCAAGGAATTGGTATACATCAGTTGAGTTGTGACGATGAACTCTTCAATGGGAGGATATAGCTACTAGCTTCACACATACATTTGATTTTACAGATGACCATCCTTCGATTGATACTGCATTGCAAGTGATGGAAGCAAAGATATTTGAAGTTATCCTTGTCGCAATGACAAAATTCAATCAGTGCAGTGAGACAATCTGCCACTGGATGGAATTCTACAACATGATAAGAGAACCTAATGAATATGATCCGCTCGACGTAAAAATTACAGAGTTTGAAGGTACACAAGGAGAGGAAGTACTTGGTATTTCCAATGACCAATTCCCAAGTCTAATCAAAGTTAATAAAGTTAATATTGGCTCCCCAGAGAATCCGAAATTTTCCAATATTGGGATGATGATAATGTAGGGAAGATCACATACTTATTGCATGAGTTCTAGGATCTGTTCCCTACCAAATTTTCAGAGATGAAAGGAATCATTGGAGACCTAGGGAAAATGAAAATACCTTTGAGGCCCGACGCAAAACTGGTCAACTAGTGACCACATCGATTGAATCCATGGTACAAAGTAAAAGTTAAAGCAGAGCTGGACCAAATGCTGGATGCAGGTATTATAGAACATGTCAAAGAATTGGAATGGATCAGCCAGATAGTAGTACAAGACAAAAAGGCTACCGGTGAAGTAAAAATTTGCGTTGATCGAAGAAAACTGAACGACGCTTGTTTGCATGACACATTTTTTACTCCATTTACATATGAGGTAATGGAAAGTGTTGAGGGTAAATATATTTATTCATTCACTGATGGGTTCTCTAGTTACCATCATATTCAAATCACAAAGGAATACTCACGCAAAACCACCTTTGCGATGGAGTAGGGGTGTTTCCAGTACATGATAATTCCCTTTGGACTCAAGAATGCTCCTGATATTTTTTCCAGAATAGTAGTTGCTTCTTTTAAAGACTTTATTCAAAATTTTTGTGAAGTCTACTTTGATGATTGGAAAGTATTTGGACTCATTAAGGATCATATTGAGAGGATCAATATGATGCTGGGATGTTCTTGCTAGTATCAAATTTCATTAAATTTGAAGAAATGCATATTTTGCGCTCCATTTTGAATTTTGTTGGGCCATGTGGTATGTCGTGATGAAATTTTGATCGATCCTACTGAAATTATGATCAGCCTTTATCTACCACCACTGACCACAATTAACCAATTACAAACAACATTGGGAGACACATGATACTAAAGAAAATTTATCAAAGGATATGCAGAGGTGACTACTCCGATGGAAAAGTTACTGAAGAAATATGTTAAGCTCTAGTGGATAAAAATTTTCCATAAGAGTCTACACACGTTGAAGAACAATATGATTACAATACCCATACTTGTATTTCCAGAATGGAAGAAAGAGTTCCATGTACATGCGATGCATCGTATGTCGCAATCAACATGGTACTAACGCAACCTATCATAGGGTCGATCGACCATCATATAGCCTTTTCCAATATAAAATCATCCATAGTAGAAAATAATTATACCACTACAGAAAGAGAATGGTTAGCAATGGTATACACTCCACATAATTTCAGACACTACTTATTGGGTGGACATTTTAAAATGTAAAGAGACCATTGTTCATTGAAATACCAGGTCAATAAGCAAGTGTTGGGGGAAAATATTTTCCAGTGGCTTCTCCTTTTTCAAGAATTTGTCTTTGAATTCATTGTTAAACCCTGTTTACTCAATTTAAGACCAGACCATCTATCGAGGATCGAAAGTGGAGAAGAACCTGGTAACCTTGACGATAGTCTCCCTGATGCACAACTACTTGCAATAACAATGTTTGATGATCAGTACAGAGACATCACACAATTTATAAGTATGGATTATGTGGAAGATGAATTTAGCAATGTGCAAAATAAAAATTTGGTTTTCTGAAATGTAGACTTCCAGTTGATTGCTGGACAGTTATAAAAGATGGGCCCTGATGAGATCCTTTGTCACTGCGTTCTAGAACATGAGCAACTGATGATATTGAATGAAGTAAATGATGGTGTCACAAGAGGCCATTATGTTGGAAGAGATATGGTGCAAAATATATTACAAGTAGGATTGTGGTGGCCTACCATGCATGCAGATGCACGAGAATACTGTTGCAACTGTGATGTCTACCAGATAACGGGAAAGTCGTCACAATGAGATGAGATGGAATTAGTACCACAAATAACTCTGCACAAATTTGGTAAATGGGTCGTTGATTTTATCATTCCTATTAGTCTGATAGGGAAGTGCACATCGGGGATATATATAATTACTGGGACTGAATACATAACCAAATAGGATGAAGTAGTGTTAGTAAAATATTGTACTGCTACAACTGCTGTGATGTTTCTGTTTGAAAATGTCATGATGAGATTCAACTGCACAAAAATTTTGATGAGTGACCAAGGTACACACTTTGTTAACTAGTTAATTGAGGAATTGAAGGAGGAATTCTAGATCCCACGTAGAAATAAAACACCATATCACCCTCAAGTGAATGGTGTTTTTGAAGCATTTAAAAAAATTCTGTAAAATGCATTGACAAAGATTTGCAATTTCCAACGGACGATTAGGATCAAAAAAATTTCGTAGTCCTGTGGGAATATCGCACGGCCTGTAATAGGTTGACAGATCTAGCTCCATTTAGTTTGGTATATGGGGAAGAATATGTCATGCCAATGCAATACATTGTACCTAGCTTAAGGATTTCTACGATCATGGAGATGACAAATGTTGGTGTCGTCAAAGAAATACTGTCACAGTTGGTAGAGTTGGAAGAAAAAAGTTTTGTCGTAGGATATCATCAAAATGTTGAGAAATAATGACAGAAAGTATGGCATGATAGACACATCAAGAGAAAGCGATTTCAGGTCTGAGGCCTTGCTCTTCTGTATGACACCAAATTATTCAAGCACCTGGGTGAGTTGAAAATACATTGGTTAGGACTGTATGTTGTCATTCAACTCACTGTCAGAGGCGCAGTGCAATTTAAAAAGTTGGATGAAACACTTTTAAAAGGGATGGTAAATGGAATTCATCTAAATCCCTATCAGGATAGTCGCAGCTCAGTCGAATGAAAAAAAAGATAAGAGAAAAGCGAAAAGAAAAAGGAAAGAAAGAAATAATTTTTTTGTTTAACTATAGGAAATTGGATGTCATGAAAGAAAAGACCGTCGCAAAGTGCTAGTAATTTGCAAGTGGAGGAAAATTTTTGTAGACTCTATGTCTATTGTAGGTGGAAAAGTGAAGGCAATGACACCCCATCTATCGCAGGAGAAGGAATCTGTCGAAGGAAGGATACTAGTCGCCATAAATAGCAATGTTGTCGCAAGATGAATTTGAGTCGCAGAAGTGACTCTTGACATCATTAATTTGAAAATACCAAGAGATTTTGGTGGTGTGATTTTGGGTCACGTCCATATTTATGGAAATAAATACTACTTGATGTGACAGGTAACTAGCAGCATGCATAGAAGTTTCCTAATAATCATTCGAATGTTCATCCCGTGTGACGGAAAGGAGAGATACCTTTCCATTAATTTCCAAAGAGTGCGAAGAACATACAAATTGAATGGTTAGACATTACCAAGCTTCGCGACCAAGTTTTGTGTCATTATGTTATATGTAAGAGAGATATTGTTTGCTGCAACTGAAAGAGCCGAACCAAGTTTTTCACAGAGCATGATTATTTCAATTTCTAGCAAAAGCACAACTACAAAATCTGAGGTCATGACTACAATTATCATGGAAGATACTGTTGGATACATCCATCGCATCCTGCACCTGCCAAAGAAGATCATCAAGTTCCATTTGTTCTGATAGGAAAGATACGTCCAGACCTACTGGGTATGTCTGTTGCGACAATGGGGAAATGTTCTGCAAGCCAAAATAAAAAAGAAAAAGCACCAGCACCACCATCACCACCAGCCAGAGGAGGAAGACTTAGAGTCTACAAATTTTCTTCCACCATATGTTCCACCAAGATGATCTTGTGTGCCAATAATTAGAGTTTTGAAGAATGCAAGGTACCCACTCGCAGCACCAACTGTGCCAGAAGGATTTTTTGTTGTCACTAAACATTTTGTCAAAACTTGAGAAGTTGAACTTTGTTGATCATGACACACAAAAATGATGAGATTTGGATAGAAGAAACTACATGGTTCTTGTACAAGACACCCCATATTCCCTGAAGCGATTTGTACGAATGGAATGGGAAAGAAGACTGGACCTGGAAGGTGTACTGTCATTGATGTATATGCCACATTTCGACCAAAGTGTACAAGTGAATGCATGTGTCAATTAGTTATTGGTATAATTGCATGGTGGCTACCTATGGCTCGACAAGAAAAAATATGTGGATGTCGAGCTAATAACATCAATTACAGGACTACCACTTGTGGGAATAGACCCAACACAGTTTTTCATAAAACACCAGGAAAATATGAAAATAGGATGAAGGATAAATATGATTTGTACAGAGATAGAAAAGGATTCCTAATAAACTCCATTAATGACCATACGGTCTGATTTTCAACAAAGGTGCTAGCTACCGTAATTGTTGAGGAATATGTGACCAATCCAATGTAATGCAGGACTAGTCGCATTAGATGAAATATGTGCGGAAGGAGCCAAATAAATTGGTTGCACTATCTACCGAATGAGTTATTTGCAGATGCACAGGATTCATAGGAAAAAGGTACCACGTTCCATTATTCCTGGCTACTCATTTTGATTTCATTTGTCATATTGGAGGAACCAGAAAACTACCAAGGGGTATATTTTCTAGTACGTTGTTGAGGAGCTCGATACCAAAATCTATAGTATGAGAAAGATAAAAAGGATCTACAGACATACAAAAAAATTCAATTCTTTCTACACTTACACTCCCTAAAAAATTAGGTGTGAAAACAGGTCAGATTCACCGATGGGACCGTTCAACGGTTTTACAAAGTTATCAAGTTTGTCATTGGGCCCAATCAAATCTTGTTGTATTCACGAGAAGTGCTACGACAGAATGACCCACAAACACAAAATTATGGTGAGAAGGGAGGAGGCTCACCACCAGACACAAAAGATATCAACCCTCCCCAAGATATTTCAAGTACAACCTTGAAATACCCAGGGGTAGGAGGGAAGAGGAAACATGATGAGGGAGAGAATTCCAAGATATGGAAAAAGAAAAAAAAGGCTGACAAAACAACAAATATTAGCATCCTTGATGGTGAATATTTTACCCTTTTGACCGAAGCAATGGCAGAAGTTGCGCAACAGAGCTTGAAGAAAATAGATGAGTGACAAAGAAAGCTCACATGAATGATCACATATCTACTAATGGTGCTCTTTAAAGATGTAAAATAATAATGATTCAAAAATGATTATACACCACAAGTGACAGAGTCATACAACTTATTGGGGACATCAGAAGAGAGACCAAGTAATGTACCATTTCCAATTCCACCAATAATGAATCAAATGGTGGGTAAAGCACTCGACTTGGGAATGACAGAATTGAATACAATAGACAAGAACTTGGGCCATGTGACCATTGATTTCTTGCATATGTCATTATATGATGAGGCGAACAAAAGTTTTCTCACAAAAATTTTACCAAAATATTTGGAATATTGAATAAGCCATAATAAATAATGTATTTTTATTGATGATAGGATACAAGATAAGATAAGATAAAGGATGATTACAATGGTTGATAACTTGCCTATTAAATAGGGCTTGGGAATTGTGAATGAAGGGTCATGTCCTTTCATCTTAAGTATAATTAATTATGTTTATAATTAATTATTTAATTATTATATTTATTTTATGTTCGTTACATTGCCTTCCCCTTAAGGTAATCTTTGTCCTCAAATATGTATTGACATTAATGTCTGATTTACTTTAATCTTGTCGTCTCGGGATCCTTCCCCTATTTGTATTTGTGACATTTGAGGAAATGAGCCGATACAAATTATGGATTCCCCAACACAATTGTCGCATTGTATCTGTTGTGGTCCATCCCATATCTGTTTTTATCGGAGTTCTGAGATATTTTTGTGGGATGATTAGTCTCAATTGTTTCCTAGTATGTCGATATTTTCGCATGTCCACATAAGTATTCTGTGAATATTTATTTTGACCCTGTCATTGGTCAAAATGACGATTATAATTAGAATGTCTGTAAGCTGTAGGTGTTTTTTGTTCTTCTTTCTTTTGGATTGCGGCAAGGACTGTCTTCACTTTCTCAATTTGATTTTTGGATACATTTTCCTGGATCTGTGCTTCTTGGTTTTCCAGTAGATTGTTGTGATTCTGCATCTTTTCGATTCTTTCATCTTGCGACTTTTTTTTTAATTTATAACCCTTTGATTTGATTTTGTAGTTCCTAATTACGATTATTTAGACACTGGTTTTCTTATTGCTTTTCCATTATTTTTCCTTCGAGATCTTCACCGGCACATTCCCTCTTGCTACTGTTTTTCAATTTTTCAATTTTTGTAATCAGGGTTTTGTCATGATTTCTTAATATGAAAATTTCTTCAGAATTATTGGATTTTTTTTATTACTCATTGTGATATCCAACTTGTGTTCCTCTTAGATTCGTTATTTTGTTGTTGAAGAACTTTTATCTGTTGTCGATACTGGTCGACCACTGATTCTTGATCTATTAATCTCTATCGTATGTCCATTGGTTCTTCATCTTTGTCGTTAACGATTTTGTTCAAGCGTATTATTTCTGCTTCGTAATTACTTATTTATTTCTTTATATCTTGATTTTTTTGTCTCTGATTGAACTCACTTTCATCTTTTAATTTCTCAATTTGGGCAGACAATTTTTCTATATGATTTATCTGGTCGGAATTTTTTTGTTCCTTGCGCTCTTTTGCATCTTATGTAATTTAATCAATACTTCTGATTTCATATTCATGTCTTGTAATTCTTCATTGTCTCTTCGATAACACTTTAACTTGGCTTCTAATTTCTCTATATTTAGTTGCAAACCGAATCCCATGGTCTCTAACTTCTTTAATGATAGATGGCTATCGATTTCTTGACGAGTCTTCCTTGGATTTTGGTTTCTTCGACGATATATAGTCTTGACTTCTTATCTTCTTTTCTTTCACTTCTTTGATGATAGAAGATCTTCCTTTTTTTTTTGATACTGTCTTTTTTTATATAGAATAATAAATATTAACTTATTTAATTAATATTATTATTATTTTATATAAACTATATAATATTTGGTATATATATATATATATATATATATTTAAATATATTGTTATAAATATATATTATATTACAATATATTGAAATAATATATTTTATTATATTATGTTATAATATATTGTTTTTTGTGTAGGTGATAGGGAGTGACGGCGTGAGGAATGGCGGATGGAGGAGGAGGTGACGAGGATAGAAGATGTGTTGGAGGTGGCGAAGGGTGGTAGAGGGAAAAGTGAGGAGGTGGCCAATTGAGGGGCGTGGAGGAGAAATCACAACGTGGAGAGGCTGCATGAGGGAGTTGTGCAAGTGGGAGGGAAGGTAAGTGGAGCAGGTGCGCGATGTGAAGGAGGACATGGGTTGGGTGTGAGGAGGATTCTACATGCATGGGTGCTAGAAGCTGGTGCAGTGAGGTGGACATGGTAGAGGGATGCATGGTGGTTGTAAGGAAAAGGATGGTAGAGAAGGGAAGGGTTTGAAGGGAGGTGGAGCAGCAGCGTGAGGGAGATGGGGAGGGAATGGAGCAGTAGCGAAGCATGGGGAGAAGAGGAGAGAAGACTACAATTGTTTTTTTTTCTTCATGTAGATGGCCAAGGGCCTTTTGGTTTGGTCAGAGACCAGAAATGAGAGAAAATCTCAATATGATGGCTAATACCCTGAAATCAGTGAAGCCCGAGGAAAGGCCAACTCTGATACCAGATGAGGCGAACAAAAGTTCGCTCACACAAAGATTACCAAAATATTTGGAATATCAAATAAGCCATAGTAAATAATGTTTTCATATTGGTGATAGGATAAGAGATAAGATAAGATAAAGGATGATTACAATGTTTGATAACCTGCCTATTAAATATGGATTGGGAATTGTGAATGAAAGGTCATGTCCTTTCATCTTAAGTATAATTAATTATGTTTATAATTAATTATTTAATTATTATATTTATTTTATGTTTGTTACATATGAAGTGTATGCAATATAGAATGTCGCGGTCATGGAAATGAAGTTAAGAGAAGGTGCATTGATTAAGCAGGTGAAAGTAGCAAATAAGACTGTTATCAAGTGGAAGAAAACAATCATGGAAGTGGAACAAAAAGCTAAGAATTGGGAAGAAAATATGCAAAGACTATAAAATGTTGTAGCACTTGCTTGCACCAATTTTGCAGATGTAGGCAAAACAAAAGAATTGTTTTCAGAATCCAAGTTCATTCGACTTGGAGAGATTGTGGATGACCTTCACAAAAGGGTCATAGATTTAGAAGCATTGGGAAAATCTGCTACACCCCCAGAGGTGCTAGAAGAAAGAATAAAATTAGTGGCAGAGGCTGCGAAGAAGATAGAAGAATCAAAAGCACTGTGTGTCAAGGCTATCGACCAAGTTTCTCAGACTTTGGAAGCATTGCTCAATGACACTGAATTGGAGAAATTCACAGAGGAGTTACACACAACTAAGACAGGACTGACTCAGATAAAGAATGATATGAATAATTTACCCTTAGCAGAGAAAATGGATTAGGCCATGGAAATGAAGAAACTCCAACATGAAGTTGCAGTGCTCTGCACTCAACAACAATAAAGGATTGACAAATTCATAGAGTTACAGGCTGAAGTTGAAAGAATTATAGGCATCATTCATCTTGTACATCAGAAGGTATGATGAGAAATAGAGGTCGTCGGGATTGTAACGTCGAAACACATAACACATTATTTCTAACCTTGTTGAACAATTGTAGAAGTAAAAAGATGATGTGTGATGAGAGACAAAGGAAATAGTGAAAATCTTTCAATATTTTCAAAGCAAAGTTGTCACAAATGCAGAAGTTGTGGAATAGATTTGTGTGGATCAGGATGAGCCACATGTGAGTGTTGTGGTCTTGTTTTCCCTTGGGAAAGATAGGAAAAATTCAATTAGAATTATTCCCAAGTAGATAAACAGTCTGGTCACAAGGAGAAGAAGTTACGACAAAAGTAGATGAAGGCAGAGGAGAAGATGTGGAAAAAGATGTTGTGGAAGGAAGAACAAGGTAGAAGAAGAATCTATAGAGGAAGTTGTGACAGAGGAAGATAGAAGTAGATAAGAGAGAAAGAGCTAAGAAAAAATAAGTTGTTGCAGAGGAAAGCTATGACAGGAGAAGATTTCGTGAAAGAAGAGAAGTCACGATAGAAGAGAAGTGATGACAGAAGGAAAGGAGGTGATTAGATCATTCGCAATGGAGGTGACAACGATATAGAAGGTGTGTAACGATGCAACAATTGGAAAGGATAGATATAGATATCATGGGTATGAAGTCGGATAGATTCACATGTGCTGCAATTAATAAAAGAGTATTTGTATTTGGGACGATAATGGCTAAAAACAAGTGTAACTAGAATAGGAATGACAACCTATTTGCTAACAGAACAAATTTGGTTGAATGCAACATGTAAAGAGCCTATAAAAGGAATAAACCAAACTTTATGTGGGTTACTTCCTGACTTCCTATTTTCCTGTTACTTTGTGGTTTAGTTGCTTAACTCCTAAATAGAGTAGTTGATCCAGGTTGTTTGCAGATCAAGAATAGAGTAAAGTAGGAGAATATTGAATGACATAAGAATAGAGAGCATGTGTGTAACATGCCCCAATTTTGCAAATAAATATTATCTTATTTGATTTTATTCCAAGACATTATGTTAAATTATATGCTAAGTTGTAAATGATGACTCAGTAGAGTCAAGGATATTGAATGTAATTCTGAATATTTAATTATAAATAAATAAAAATGGAGACAACAACTTGGGAGAGCTGTTAAAAAGAGTGTTATTGGTCAAGTTGGTGGAGGAGACTGGGTGGAGAGAAAATAGACAAGTGGCAGCATCCTCAAACACTTCCAATGTTGCAGGTGGCAACCTCCCTACATTTGGGGTCATGATCCCCCAATAAAGTGGGATCAGAGCAGGTGGCTCAATTAATGACAACTAACCCAAAAAGACCTAGGAAATCTTAATAAAAAATCCCATTGAAGAGAGCTGAGGCTGCTCATTCTAGGAGGAGAATCATTCAAGTGAATGTAATTCAAAGGATTTCATTGGGAAGGGAATTTGTGAAAGGTGTTTGAGGGGTAAACTACAGAAAGTGATCTAGTATAGATATTCAGCTGAAGGATCTAGCTGCTGAGTGCAAACTTAGTACTGAGTCATTGGCCTAGTGATTTGTTGCTTGCTCCACCAGTTCTCGGCCAAGGAGACCAGGAACATGCTCGGGGGTCCTGAGAAGACATTGTTTGAGTGCTTTCCAGGAGTTGGTATGGAGGAACGGCCTCCCAACGCTGTTGTCATCCAGCTTTAAACAAGTTCTACAGTTTTTTATTACTGTGTTAAAATTTTATATCTGAGAATGAATGAATAATGAATGATTTATATGTTTTTTAGTGAACTGTTAAAGCTTGTAATCTTTTAGTTATTTGAATGTTGAATCTGTATTTGATGAAAAATAATCCTACCTGTGTTTTTCTCCATCTGGAATAAACCAGACTGTACTCTAGCATAGGTAGTGTGTTTAAAATGGATGAAATATGATAGGAATCTGAAATGAATAGAGTTATTTATGTTTTTCATAGTGTTGGAATCTTTTCTTCCTGTAGATAGTTGCTTTCAGAAAAAAAATATTAATCTGCTTAGTTTGGTTATTGTTAAAACCAAACTGTGTATTAAGAATGCTAGAAAAATAAATAGTCATATTACTTTACTAATAGCAATGTGTTCAAGTAGGTAAGTTATTCTTTTACACAGTACTTTATTTTACAAACTATACATCTAACCTGAAATAGAGGAAATAGAAATATCTTAGTTATAATGTTTATTTATTTATGTTAAGTAAGGGTTTTAAGTAGGGTTATGTTAGTTATATCTTTTACTAATATTAATAGATAACTTATCATGCAACTATTCAAACCCTATATAGAGTTTAGTAACATATAGATTTCTAAGGACAAATTAATCTAAAGATAAAGAGTATCTTAACAAAGAGCTTATTTAGCTCTCACAATATTCTTTTATTTTAGAATCAAAACAACTAAGATACATTAGTAACCTATGCTTTAAGTATTATTAATGAGGAACTGTCCTTTAACTTTTATAGACAAATTATATATGCAAAGGAGTAATGACAGGGTTGAAAATCCTCATTTCTTTTTTTATCAAGCTTACAGAAATAATCCTATTGAATAAACTAAACTATTATAGACTGTTCTCAGTCTTTATTAATAAAGTATATGTGCAAATACATACTTAATAAAATATAGTAAATTCACAGATAATAATATTAACATAAACAATGTCTTTTATAAATTAATAATTCTTTTAACAAAACTAAAGAAATATCTAAAGAAAGAAAACAAAGATTATT
Source organism: Pseudotsuga menziesii (assembly GCA_001517045.1). NCBI lineage: Eukaryota > Viridiplantae > Streptophyta > Pinopsida > Pinales > Pinaceae > Pseudotsuga > Pseudotsuga menziesii. The sequence continues at coordinate 808,303 of LPNX010136600.1, forward strand.
TTACATAAACCCTAACCTAGAATTCTTTGAGCCATTAAAAATAATATTAAAATATTTTGACAGTAATCAAACTTAACGAAATAACAATACATAAATTATCAGTATAAAAGTTAAATAGGGTAAAAACCCTAGCTCATATTTCTGAGCAGAAATCTACCAGTATTATTTTATATACAAATCCATTACAGTAGTAACCTAGGATAAACAATAAGCTTAGTTCTTTTTTTGTTACATTAAAAGAACAGAATAAATTCATTACACAGAGATAAAATACAAAAATATAAAGGAGAACAAATTTAACTTACAGACAGACAGTATTAGAAATATTTACGTTATATCAACAAGTCCGAAGACTGATTGTAAGCCAAAAACTTGAACATAGTACAAAACCTCAATGAGGAGCCGAGCACTCATATTCATATATGGAGTATGAACAAGCTTATAAATCATGATACAAAACTGTAAGTTCATTACAACTACGAGAGGAGCTTTACAAGTCACAACTTAAAGCTGTAGTCACCTTGTGAAAAGCAAGGGTAATAAACCAAAACAAAAACCATAAAAATGAAGGACAACAACCCAATACTGGGTGCAACATGGTCGAAACCATCTCCAACTACAAGAGTTTGTACAAGCAGAGGAAACCCTATTTGAAACTGGAGCTTACCGTGAATGATTCGTGGAGCCATCTATACAGTGCAACGACCATCAATCTTGAAGACAAGTTAACCTGCAATGCAAAAGAAACAGAGTTTAATAAAAATTAAAACCCTTGTGCAGATTGAAATTGTAAACTAATAATGGCAGTTAATTAATGACTTACCCAAGTTGGAAACGAAAATGATGGAGCCCCGGATGAACAGTAACACCATAACCAGCATCAAGAGGAGCCGAACCCTCATTCTCATCGAGGATGAATTCGCTAGGGTTTGGATATTTTCACACTAATAGCAGGGGTATAGGTAATCCTGAACAATGGCTGCAAGGAGTCTGCAAGAAATGGAGTTGAACTGTCACTAGCTTACAAGCAGGAAAACTAAACCCTACGACAAAGGAGCATAGCAATAACATACATTCAGCTCAAAGCTTTCACCATTGACAGACTACGACAGAGGAGTAGAAAGGAGTTCTCAACCAGTCGTAAAGCCATACAAGGAAGACAGTAAACTCTGAGGAAAGTAAAATAAATAACAGAGGAGGTGAGCATTAGATTCTAGCTCAAGGGAGTAAGCCACAATAAAATCCAGCCTTGGAGCCTCTGTAGCTGTCTGCAACTCATGGCTGCCATGGGAGCCTACAGAGCAACCCACAGAGCCAACGCAATTGTCGGAGACCAAATGAGCCAAATTTTAGGGTTGACGATTTTATAAGCAACCGGTGCATGGTCAAGAAACTTCCACGTGGTCACAAACAATTTTTATCATGCAGTGGGTCGACTTTCCAAATTCACCTGCATTTTCATAATAACCAATTTTATTCACCAATGATTTCGTCAAAACCACATCATAGTTTGCATGGGTATCAATCATACTACATCGTTTAAATGCTTGGTGCATAGCTCATTGTTGGTGTGGATTTACAACGTTATTACAACGTTGATTTCATACATATCATAACCTTACACCCTCGTGACCCAAAAGAAATTATATATATATTTTTATGGGTAAGCATTGATACGAGATTGTGTTAATACTCTCGTCATAATCATGTTTTTCTATATTAAGTTTGCATTAATAATTGAATTATGGAGATATTAAAGGGTTATATAAACATTTATCATAGTAATACAAATACTCCCTATATAGGTATTAACCTCTTTTTAATTGGTTACAATTCATCAAAGTTTTTATAAAGAGATCATCTTTGGGATATATAATAACTAAGTTGTCATTAATAGTATTTTAAAGATAAGTATGAAATATTTGACTCATAAACAGTTTAGTGAATAGTGTAAGAAGAAATATCTATTAGTTCCAGTGCCTGTCATGATAATGTAAATGATTACACAACTTTCAACTTGTGTAATGTGCATAGTGTCGTTTGGGTAGGATCTTAAAAATTATGCAATTGTAACACTAATAAAACCTTTTATGTCGATAAACAAATAGTTTATGCATGTTTTTAAATCTTAGAATCTAGCAAAGTTTTGATAGCAAACAATGTAATGGTAAAATTAAATGTAAGAACATTTTACTATGAACTCTGTTACTTAGTATAGATCTATGAGATCTTATCTTAGATGTTGTCGTAGTTTCTCATCACTTGGAGTATAGTTTTACAATCTTACCAAATTACTAAGGTTAACCTAAGATGAAAATATTGGCTCGATAATAAAAAAACCAACCCTGGAAGTTGTTCTTAGATAGAACCAAATATAAGAAATGTAACATAGAATTGCTAGGATATGCATTTTTGCAAATAAAGAGTATCAAGCAGATAAAATAAACTGTTCAGAACCAAAGGAAGCAATACTATTGCTACATACTCTACAGGAAGAAATACATTCAACTGAAATTCGTTTACAATATCAACAGAAGAAAACAAACTGTGTTACCTTACGGAAGTAGGTTGGATTACAACAGCTTATATCTAGGCATATTAATTGCAAATATAAATATTGCAGGATGCTTTATAAATTTAAAGATGATACTCGGTCATTTATACCTGTAAACATGTAAGAACAAATAATCCATCTGCGTTAGCATAAATGCTAAGTAAGCCCCGGAATTCAAAGTCAAATTCCACCTACTGTCATAAATAGAACTCATCAGTAAACCAAATATAGAATTTATGCGCAAGATAAACTTAAGATCTTGTTAATAATAAAACTGTTGAGTTAACATATTTGAGTTTATGCAAATTAATCTATTAACTGTTTCTATTTTTGCTAATCGTTAACTGTTAATAAACCGCAGTCTCAGCATTTCATGTTATTTCAAAATTTTAAATTTTTGTGAAAATTTGGGGTTTTGACATGTGCTATGTCAAAACCCCAAATGTAGGGAGGTTACCACCTACAACATTGGAAATGTTTGAGGATGCTACCACTCATCTATTTTCTCTCCACCCAGTCTCCTCCACCAACTTGACCAGTAACACTCTTTTTAATAGCTCTCCCAAGCTGTTGTCTCCATTTTTATTTATTTATAATTAAATATTCAGAATTACATTCAATATCCTTGACTCTGCTGAGTCATCATTTACAACTTAGCATATAATTTAACATAATGTCTTGGAATAAAATCAAATAAGATAATATTATTTTGTGAAATTGGGGCATGTGACATACACACCCCCTTAGAATATAACATTGTCCTTGATGTTATTTATTCTTCATCCTCAAAATTCCCCTGGAATAGAATTCGATATGCATCTCGCATTTTACTTTCCAATTCCTAGGTAGCTTCCTCTGGACTAAGGTGCTTCCATTGCACCTTCACCGGTCCAATGGTGCAGTTCCAAAGTGTAATCTCCCTCTTCCCGAGGATACAGTCTGGTTCCACCAGAAATTCTCCTTCTGGTTCCACCTGTACATCATTTCAGTTAACAACATGAGTAGCATCATGAACATATTTCTTTAAAATGGAAATGTGAAAAACATTATGTACTCTTAAATTAGGTGGTAATGCTAATTGATAAGCTACTTGTCCAATCCTAGAAATAATTTCAAACGGGCCACGGTAACGAGGTGCCAATTTTGCACAACTCCCCAATATTAGAGAGCTATTTTTGGGCCTTACCTTGATGAACACATGTTCACCTACATGAAACTCCTTTGGAGTTCTTTTTAAGTCTGCCTAACTTTTCTACCGATCCTGTGCCACTTTCAGATTTCCCTGCACTTGTTTTACAATTTCTTCCATTTCTTTTAACAGTTTTGGACCTAATACCAATCTATCTATTGAATTCCTCCAAGAGATAGGAGTATTACATTTTCATCCATATAAAATTTTAAAAGGGATAAATCTGGATGATGTCTGATAATTATTATTATAAGCAAATTCTACCAGATGTAAATAGTCCTCCCATTTACCAGGCTGGTCTTTCACATACATTCTTAATAGATCTTCTAATAGTTGGTTTACCCTTTCAGTTTGTCCATCTGTTTGAGGATGGAAAGAAGTACTAAAATTTAATGTGGTGTTTAACCCTTTAAACAAAGACTTCCAAAAGTTTCCTGTAAACTTAGGATCTCTATCTGAGATTATGACTTTTGGTACTCCATGTAATCGGAAAATCTGTTTTAGAAAAATATCAGCTATGTTTGCAGCTTTATAAGTGGTTTTAACAGGTATAAAGTGAGCTGATTTGCTTAAATTATCAACTACTACCATGATAGAATCATTCTGATTTTGATTTTTAGGCAGCCCAGTAATAAAATCTAGACTAATTATCTCCCATTTTCAGCTAGGAATGGGTAATGGGTGAAGCAAACCAGCTGGGTGTTAATGTTCAGTTTTTACTTGTTGACACTCAAAACACCTAGCAATATATTCAGCTACTTTAGTTTTCATATTTGGCTAGAAATACTCTTTTCTTAACATAATTATAGTTTTTTGATAACCCGGATGACCTAAATATGGTGTTTTATGAATTTCATCCAGAATTAACAGCTTAACTTTAGGTATGTTAGGTACATACATTCTATCTTTATACAGTAAAAATTCCTTTTCATTTAAACTGTAACCTTTAATTAAGTTTTCTGTTAGATTTTCTTTAGCTTTAGCTTGCAAATTCTGGTAAATTTTATCTTGTTCTATTCCTTCTTTAAGTTGTTCATCTAATTCTGAAACATAGGTGCTGATGGCGGCTACAAAATTTAGCCTTGCATTCCTACTTAATGCATCAGCAACTTTATTTTCTTTACCTTTCATATGCTGAATTTCAAAATCATATTCGCTTAAGAAAGCTAACCACCTGGCTTGTTTGGAATTTAAATTTGGATGATCTAAAAGATACTTCAATCCTTTATTGTGAGTTATTAAAACAAATTTTCTACCAATTAAGTGATGTTGCCACATCTTTAAGGCATGTATTACAGCTGCTAATTCCAGATCATATGTTGCATAATTCTTTTCATGAACTTTTAACTTTCTAGACTCATAGGCAATAACATGCCCTTCTTGAGTCAGAACACCACCTAAGCCATCATTACAGGCGTCAGTGCACACTACAAATTCCTTATTAGGATCTGCTATTCTAAAAATAGGTGCGCTGGTTAATAAAGTTTTTAACTTTGTAAATATTTCTTCACATTTTTTATTCCAGTCAAACTTCTTTCCTTTCTTCTGTAAGGAATTTATTGGATTTGCTATCCTCAAAAAACCTTCAATGAATATTCGGTAGTAACCGATAATTCCCATGAAAGATCGAACATCCGTCACATCCTTAGGAACCGGCCAATCTTCGATTGCCCTTATCTTTTCAGAATCTATGGAAATTCCTTGGTCACTATGTGACCTAAATACTGAATCTTATCCTTGAAGAAATCACACTTACTAAACTTTGCAAAGAGTTGATATTCTCGCAACTCTTGCAAAACAATTTTTAGATGTTCTTTATGTTCTTCTTCAGTTTTTGAATAGGTTAAAATGTCGTCGATAAACACGACCACAAACTTATCTAAATACTTATGCATCACGTTGTTCATTAAACACATGAAAACACCTGGGACATTAGTAATCCCAAATGGCATTACGACAAATTTTTAATGACCATATCTACTTCTGAAAGTTGTCTTAAAGATGTCTTCATCTTTAATCCTTACTTGATGATATCCAGACCTTAAATCTATTTTTGAAAACACCGTAGCTCCATGTAGTTGATCAAACAGATCATCTATGCAGGGTAACAGATATCGATTTTTGATGGTCATCTTGTTCAACTGACGGTAATCTATGCAAAGTCGCATAGTTTCATCTTTCTTCTTGACGAAGATGACAGGTGGCCCCTAGGGAGACACACTTGGTTGAATATACTTTTTATCAATTAATTCTTTTAATTGATATTTTAATTCATTAATTTCAACTATGTTCATTCGATAAGGGGCCTTTGAGCTAGGTACTACACCCGGTACCAATTCAATGGTGAAATCCAATTCCCTTTTCGGAGGTAATCCCAAAATCTCTTTTGGGAATACATCAACATATTCTCTTAAGACTGGTATGTCTTCCAATTTTAACTTATCTATTTTAATTAAAATTTCCTTATCAGTTGTTGTTACTGCATAAGCTTTACATCCCTTTCTAACAGCTCTCTTAAGTTGTAGGGCAGAAATCTGCCTTATGGTGGTTTTTCTAGGTATTTCTTTAACACTTACTAGTTTTTCATCACTATTTAAGCATGTCAAAGTTTTATCATAACAGTTTAGAATTACTCTATGTTTTTCTAACTAGTCCATACCAATCAACAAATCATAAGAACCAAGAGGCAAAACATTAAGTTTAACAACAGTTTCAAATTTATCCATAACTATCACACATTCTTTGACAAAACAAGTTACTTTTCTTTTAACACCAATGGCTAACTGAACTAACCATGAATTCTCAATTTTTTCAATAGATAATTTACATTTTTCTACTATTTGAGGTGCAATATAACTGAGACTAGCTCCTGGATCAATCAAAATAGTTACAGGGGTCTGATTTATCATACCTTCTACTTTCACCATGAAAGTCTAATATTCAGCTTGTTGATTCTTTAAAGCTGCATTGATTCTAGGCATGCTCCTTGCTAGTTCCCCAACAGTCATCTCCTCTTGTATGGTATGAATGTTGCTAACAATCTTCTTTTGGTTTGGACAGACTGAAGCATAGTGTGGGCCATTACACTCCCAGCACTTGATAGGCTCTTTGCACTCAAATTTCTTGGTAAAATTTCCCTAATTATTTGCAAATTTCCTTACCTTTATAATTATTTTGATTGTTGGGTGTATTTCTCTTGTTTCCTTGGAAATTCTTGTTATTAGAATAATTTTTGGCCTTATTGTTTTTGAAATTTCTGTTACGCACAAAATCCTTCTTCCTTTGTTTAAATTGATTATTATTTTTCTTAGCTTTCCAGTTGGCCAAGGTTTCCTTCTTCCGATTCTGCTCAAAACAGAAGTTAGCCTTTCTCATAGCTTCCTCCAAGGTCTTTGCATTATGATATTCAATTCTATCTTTAATATGATAAGGTAGACAGCTAAGGAATCATTGTACCTTTGGTTTCTCATCTACAAGGTATGGTACATACATACCTAAGTAGACTTAAGAACTTGCTATTTAGGTCCTTCATTGTCATTGATCCTAACTTCAGCTCATAAAACTCTTTGGCTCTCTCCTCATAATACTGCTCAGACAGGAATTTCTTTTTGAAATACCTTTTAAAAGTACTCCAGTTTATATTTTTCTCTTTTATACCGTTAACTCTTTTCAAGTCCTACCACCAAATGTCAGCCTTTCCTGAGAGGTTATATATGGCCATTCTAGCCTTTAACTAGTTAGAATAGTTATATATTTGGAATTACTTCTTCATCCCAGATAACCAAGATTCAGCTTCCTCCCCCTTCTCAGTCTCTCCATTAAAGGTTGGTGGTTTTATCTTTTTGAATTCTCCATAAATATTCTCATAAGGTTTGTATTTCCTCTTTTTAGTATACTAATTATCATCACTACTGCCACTGGTAGTATAATAGTTTCGTTGTTCACCAAACACTTCAGAAGACGAACTACTTTCAGTTTTAGTATGTTTCATCTTTTTAGATTTATGTTGATGACTGGTATGTTTTGATTCGGTTCTTCTACCCCTACCCTCAGTTTGAAACTTCTCAATTAGGATCTACTTAAGCTCTTCTTGAGCCCTTAGAATCCTTTCATTTTCTCGCTTTACAGACTCCATTTCAGTTTTTAGGTCCTTTATAGTTTGTAACAATTCTGAGGAATTGGTAGTTAAATCCTCTGGTATAGGATCTCTTAGTATATTTCCTGTTTCAGTAACTGGAGACTCCTCCTCTACATACTCTTCCAGGATTTCCATACCTGCTTGTTAAACTTTAGAAAACAATTCTCTCTTAAATAATATTTAAAATAAAGTACATCAGCATAATAATTTAATTTACTGTTTCATGAAAGCTAGTTGGGCTTCATCAAGGCCTAGTGTTTGAACCTTGTGCTCCGATACCACATGTTAAAACCCCAAATGTAGGGAGGTTTCCACCTGCAACATTGGAAGTGTTTGAGGATGCTTCCACTTGTCTATTTGCTCTCCACCCAATCTCCTCCACCAACTTGACCAGTAACACTCTTTTTAACATCTCTCCCAAGCTTTTGTCTCCATTTTTATTTATTTATAATTAAATATTCAGAATTACATTCAATATCCTTGACTCTGCTGAGTCATCATTTACAACTTAGCATATAATTTAACATAATGTCTTGGAATAAAATAAAATAAGATAATATTATTTTGCGAAATTGGGGCATGTGACAATGTGAGGAGAAAGAAGTCTGTATAGAAAATAGAAGAAGATGTAGAACAGAGCTTGCAGCTGAGTGTGTACACAAAAGGTGTCATATATTTCTCATGTTAAATGAAGAGTTCCTTTGTGGTTTTTCCCATATGGGTTTCCACGTTAAATACTGTGTCATTGAGTAGATGGTGAATGTGTTTATGTCACATGAATGTGTATGATGAATGTGCTTACGTTGTAGGAATGTATATTGTTAATAAGTGTTTATGTATTTTCTTGTGAATGATTTCTCTTATGCATAAGTCACATTGTTGATAGATAACATGTGTGTTAAAGCTTGTATTGTTGTTATAATATATGTGACGAATAAGTTAATAAGTGTCTTACCTATGCACAATAAGGATAAGCAATACACCCACCGAATTCGGTCGAGTGAGTTGGTAAGGTGCCAAGGGAGAAGAAATCCCCACCCAAGTGCAGAAATATGGTTCTGGAAGTTACCCATAAAAAATATCTCATGTGATATTGCATCTACATCGTAGGTGTTTCCAACTGAGACTTTCTCTGTCGAGCCGATATCTTGGGATTTGTTGCATACAATAGAAGGTTTGAACCCGGGTCGAAGGGATAAAATACAACAAATGGTTATGTTACCGGGGCCATGAATAATTTTGGTGAGGGATATGTTTTGGCATTCGACAAAGCTACAAATCCAAGACTGTATGGATTTTAAAGCATTAGATTTTGCACAAGAATAAAGTGAAGGATGCGATTGAATTTGACGAGGTGGTTGGAGCGATACCTTTATAGGGATATTCATGAGATTTTATTTTCCAAGTCCCTTATTTTGTTGTATGAATGGTTTTAAAAGTTAGCAACCCAACAAAAGAATATCCAAGGAGGAGAACTGACATAGTGGAATCCACAATTGATTCAGCGACTAAAGAGTACTAGCAACCCTGTGTCGAGGGTTGTCGATTTTTGGGTAGATAGTATTTTGGAGGGATACATTACTGAGTTTTTTGTTGACACAATAACCTCATATAGTGAAGAATAAAGAAAAAATTTCCAAGGACCACGAGGAAGATACTTGAGATCTTAAAACTTGGATAAATATGCTTGTATGCAAAAAATGAATCTCGAGAATGAAGTTTGACAATTAGAAGGGATGTTAGAAAAAAATTGGGATATGTAACAGAAAAAGTGCATAAAAAATGGAGAAAACTAAGCTAAGACATTTCCTGCTAATAGCGGAACTGAAATAGAAGGTGAACGTTTAAGGAGTGGAAGAATATATCAGTCAAGAAAGAGAAGAAAAATTGTGACAAGAAGAGAAAGTTGCAGTACAACCAAAGGAGAAGACTACGAGTTGATGTTTCATTTTGATGAAGTTTCTTGTGATGAAGAACATGAATATCAGTCAATATCTGAAAGAGAAGAAGAAGAAGAAGAAGCTCCAAACCCAGAGTATGAGTACAATACACCTACAACCCCACATACAATGCTAGAGGTAAGATATTGAAACTCATCTCCAAGTGGTTTTGTAAATCGAAGTAATACTAGCCCTGTGAATAATAGACAAGGGAGTCCAGCTAGTCAAAAATTTTGTCCAAGTGTAACAGGAGTCAATTTAATGGTTCGAAACGATATTATGTTAGGGTACACAGGTACTCCCAAAAGACCGAACACCTTGAGCAACTGCTTCACACAAATAGATCACATATCAACACACCGATGTTTGTCACATGGTTAAAACCCTCGAGAGGGAAACAATCCATGACCCCAGCCAAATAGCTACTTGGAGCAATTTATTATGCAAAATAAAGAAAGTTACATGAGCTTCTCATAATCGATCAACTAGCCAAGGACCCTCCATGCTCTTTAAATAGAGATCATGGACCAATCAGGTGTTAAGCCATGGATCAATGGTAGGTATGATCTAAGAGAAGTTGAACCTTCGGATCACTTTATGTCTAGAGAATATCGTGACTGTTGGATTAGAATATTTACAAATGCATACTAAAGAAACACACTTTACCCAACGGATATATTACACAAGTTGATCTTAACTAACTCCTAAGTGTCTAAATATCCTAACATCCCCCCTTAAGAACAACTTGGGATAGGATTGAAGGATTTACAAAAGTGACACTATTAGGAGAAGGAAGGAGGAATTAGATCCTATCCTCCATTAAGGACACATTCCTAAAATCCTAACATAGATCGAAGTTTAGAAAACTTTTCTTTTGTAAGAGACTTGGTGAAGATGTCTGCAACTTGATCATCTATAGTGCAATAGAGTATTTCAAGAACACGACCATGAACAAGATTTCTGATTAAGTGCATGTGTAGCTCAATGTGTTTGCTACGTTTATGTAGAACTATATCTTTAGCAAGCTTGATGGAACTTTGATTGTCGCACCAAAGTGGAGTAGGTTGCTGCTGCTCGAATCCAAACTCTGAAAGGATCTGTCGAAGCCATAAATATTCCTGATTGGCATTAACTGTTGCTCGATATTCTACTTCTACTAAAGAAAGAACAAGAGCTTGTTGTTTCTTACAATCCTAAGTGACAGGTCTAGATCCCAGACTAAAAACATAACCTGCAGTAGAATTTCGATCATCAGGATTGTCGGCCCAATTTGAATCAGTGAAACCAACCAATAAAGGTGTCCCCCCTATATTGTAATGAATCCCAAACTGAATTGTACCTCGAATATATTGAAGTATTCTTTTTGCTGCTTTCGAGTGACTTTCATGAGGATTTTTCATATAACAGGAAACATGACCAATGGCAAAGGAAAGGTCAGGATAGGAATGAGTCAAGAATAAAATACTACCAATAAGCTGACAATACAAGGTGGCATCTACTTCAGGGGAAGTACAAGTGGCAGAAAGTTTGACTCTAGACTGGAAGGGAGAAGGGGTTGTTTACAATCTTCCATGTGGAAGCGACGAAGTAGGTCACAAGCATACTTAGACTGGGAAAGAAAGATTCATTCTTTGGTTTGCAAGACTTAGAGACCAAGAAAATAATGCAAATGTCCTAAGTATGACATTTCAAACTTTTGCTTAAGACTAGATTTCACATGGGTTATAAGTTTAGGGTCACTACCAGTAAGGATAAGATCATCAACATAAAAAACAATTATGATGAGATGGTTTCCTACTTTCTTAGTATAGACATTGGGGTTAGAATGGCATCTAGAAAAACCAGTGTCAAGGAGAAAGCTATCCATTTTGGCATACCAAGCTCTAGGAGCTTGCTTAAGGCCATATAAGGATTTCTTAAGGAGGCAGACAAGGCTAGAGTTATCCTGAACATATCCAGGAGGTTGTTCTATGTAAATTTCCTCTTGTAAATCACCATGTAAAATGATAGACTTGACATCCATTTGATGGACTTCTCAGTTATGTAAGGCCGCAAGGGAAAGAACAAGGCGGATGGAATTCATTTTTGTGATAGGAGCAAAGGTTTCATTGTAGTCAATCCCTTCAACTTGGGAAAAAAATTTGGCAACTAACCTTTCCTTAAGTCTTTCAACACTTCCATATGATGCATACTTAGTTCTATAGACCCATTTACATCTGACAAGTTTTCTTCCTTTTGGAAGAGGAACAAGATCCCAAGTATTGTTCACCATTAAGGAACGATATTCTTTATCCATAGATGCATCCCAATCTGGATTTCCTGAAGCTTCTGCAAAAAAATTTGGATCATGATTCTTGGAAACATGAGACAAAAGAGAAGAGGCTCACTGAAATTGAGAACGTGTTCGGAATTGATCTCTAGGATCACTGGCAAGATCACCAGCTGCTTCACATGTTGAATGGACCCATCGAGGAAGCATTGGTGCTAGTGCAATTTGAGGAACATGAGCAAGCGGAGGTGGATTTTCATCCTCACTGTCATCATCAAAAACTAGAGTTGAAAACCTGTCAAGTAAGTTGGAAGAAGAAGAAGAAGAAGAAGGCACAATCACCGAATCAGGCTCGTAGGCCAAAGATGGCACACCCGCCAAGTTAGGCTCACAGGCCAAGAGATTTTCATCAAATTTAACATCTCTTCTAATGATTATATCATGTGAATGGGGTTGAAGAAGTCTATAACCTTTTACATCTTGAGAATATCCAACAAATATGCACTTTTCACTTTTAGGCTGCAATGCTTTCCGTTTTTCATCCGGAATGTGAGCCCATGCTTCACAACCAAACACACGAAAGTGACTTACATCTGGTTTAATTTTACTCCATGCTTCTTCCATTGTTATACCTTGTAAAAATTTAGTGGGTGTGCTATTAACTATGTAATTTGCACAATTTATGGCGTCAGCCCAATATTGAAGACTTAGTCCCCTAGATTGGACCATACAATTAGCCATTTCTTTTAAAGTGTGGTTCTTCCGTTCAGCTACACCATTTTGTTGTGGTGTATATGGAATAGTGTGTTGTTGTTGGATTCCTTGTTCAGTGCAGAAAGTATTGAACTTGTTGTTAACATATTCTCCTCCATTATCAAATCTTAACTTAATAATTTGATGACCAGATTGTTTTTCAACAAAGGCCTTGTAGGCCAAGAACATGTTAAATACTTCACTCTTAAATTTTAGGAAGTAAACCCAAGTGCGTCTAGAGTAGTCATCAATTAAAGTTAAGAAATATTTGAAACCAGAAAAGGATGCAGATGGAAGAGGGCCACACAAGTCACTATGCACATCCTCCAAGGGAACCAAGGCATGCCAAGAAGCACGTTTGTCAAAATTGTCTTGATGATGTTTTCTGAGTACACAACTGGAACAAGCATCATCCTTGCAAGATACCATCGGAATACCAGTCACCATATTGTCTTTACATAGTTGTTGCAATGAGCAATAATTTAAGTGACCAAATCGCTCATGCCAAATTTTGCTCAAGTTATCACTATGAGCAACAAAAACTGAAGGAAAAGGTGATGACCCAAAGTTGTTAAATTTGTACAACCTGGTAATATCATCAACAGTTCCAGTAGCAAGGACATTTTTAGGATTTTTAAAATCCTTGATTACAACTTGGTGAGGTGTAAACATCACAGATTTACCTTCACCCAAATGAGTAATTTGATAAACGGATAACAAATTGCAGAAAATTTTTGGAACACATAGTACATCACTGAAATGACCATTTTCTACTGGAACTGTTCTAGATCCTACAACACTTAGAGATCTATCATCACCAACAAATATTTTCTTGGTGTTACATTCATGCATAGTTGAAAATATGGTTTGATCCTTAGCCATATGATAAGATGCTCCAGAATCAATGAGCCATTCAATTGAAGTAGAAGAAGAAGATGCAGTATAAGAGTAACCATAAGCACAAAGTGCATGTCCATGAGAGGTAGATTCTGAATACGAATCTAGGTTGATGTGGTGCTTCTTCATTGCTGCTTTCAAGGCTGCCATCTTCTTGAAACACTTAGATTCATCATGATTATCTTTCCCACAAAAATTGCAATGACGCGTAGTCTTCTTTCCTTTTGGCTTGGATCCTTTGTCATTTTTAAAGAAGAAGCTGACTGAGAGGGTTTGGGACCCTTGTTTCTTGGCTTATTATTGCGAAAATTCTATTTCTTGGGAGGCTTGGACTTTTCTTTTGTTGGGACAAAAGGTTTTCCTAGATGTATCTGCATTGTTAATTATTCCAAAGATGAATGATCTTATCTTGCTCTCTAATTAAGGAATCAAAAAAGGATTCAAGACTAGGCTCTTGATAGCTAGTTGCAGTTAAGGATTCTTTCATGGAGTAGAATGTAGATACAAAAACAGAATATGCAGGTCCAAGTTTGGAAATAATTTGATAAATACATTGTTTGTCTTCTTTCTTAAGCTTGCATTCTACACATAAGCATATAAGAGTTTTACACTTAGATAAATAGTCTTGAATGCATGAAAAATCATTTGGATTCAAGGAAATCAACTCATTCTCAAGTTGATGACCCCGAATTTCATTGTGTTTACCAAACACAGATTCCAAATTTTCCCAAGCTATATTAGGTTCATCAATTCCAGATATGTGGAATCACAAATTAGTAGAGATTAACATCCCAATTAATCCATGAGCTTCATCACATCTATTTGCCCATTTAATTTTTTTGTCATCATCAGTGGGTTCTGTTTCTTTCCCTAAGGTTATCCTGAAAAGTCCCCTACTTCTCAGAACATCCTCCATACGATATTTTCATGAGAAATAGTTAGAACTTGTAAGTATAATATCACAAGGAGCAGACATATTGTAAAATAATGACTGAAAGAATAGAAACTAACTATTTGGATGCAAAGAGCTCGAAAAAATATGCGGTTTTAAAAAAAACAGAACTGAAAACTGATTCTGGATGATGAAGTTATGCTTGATCAAAGAAAATGTTGAAGATGTACCCAATAGTGACGTGGCAGATATTAACTTGACCAACTAAAAAAAGAACCCCCCTCTTCCCAAGATCAACCTTTGACAATCACTTTACAATAAAGTTGCTTTTAAATGAATCACTTTTGTAGAATAAGTGATGTTCACTTTTACAATAATGTTACTTTAAATAGTGTTGCAATAAATTAAAAGACTTACGTGACTTACTTCTTATTTTATTTTATTTAAGTGAGATGCACTTTTACAATAAAGTAACTTGAAAATAGAAATTGCGTGCACTAAAAAGTAGCTTAATAAGACTTGAACTCAAGACCTATTAAGGAATAAAGCAACTTTGGACCAAGTGAGATAAGTTTAAAAGGTACGTAAAAGAATGGAAAGAGGAAGGGGACCATTTTTTGTTTCTTTTTTTTTAACTCGTCTCTCTTGTTCTCTGTGCTTGCCTGTTTTATGAAAATCACAAAAAAAAAAAACGAAAAACAAAAACAATTTTTTTTTCACACAATGGGGTTAGATCTTGGTTAGCTTACCCGAAAAGTCTACATTTTCAAGCTTTCTCGTTGTTTTTTATTTTCCATGATCGTACAAAGTGCATGACAAAGAGCATACATAGCCGAGAAGACAAGAAAAAAAACTTTCCCTTTCTGTTTCTTATTCACCGCGATCGCACAAGGTGCACAGCAAAGAGCATACACAGCCTGGGAAGGAAATAGTCTGAGACTAAAAAAATAAAGATATAATAATAAAACTAATAAAATATGAGAGATTTAAAAAAAAATTAAACAAATCCGTCACTGTAACATTATACCTTCATATTTTCCGAAATGGGTGTTTCTGGATCAAACGAAAATGGTTTTTGAAGAAAATGAAAACTATTTCCCAATGGAAATGGCGCTCTAGATGCAATGGAATAGCTCCCACAACCCACAAATGCACAAAAAATCTAGAACTGAAAACCCTTTCAAAGTTTTAGCAACACCAGTTCTAGATCTTGATCAAAACTGAAAGCAGCTCTTCATAAATGCTATGATACCATGTTCGGGTACACAGGGTACTCCCAAAAGATTGAACACCTTAAGAAACCTCTTCACACAAATAGATCACAGATCAACACATATATGTTGGTCATGTGGTTAAAACCCTCGAGAGGGAAACAGTCCACGGCCCTAGCCAAATAGCTACTTGGAGCAATTTATTATGCAAAAGAAAAAAAAGTTACATGAGCTTCTCATAATTGATCAACTAGCCAAGGACCATCCATGCTCTTTAAATAGAGATCATGGACCAATCAGGTGCTAAGCCATAGATCAATGGTAGGTATTATCTAAGAGAAGTTGAACCGTCGGATCACTTTATGTCTAGAGCATATCGTGACCGTCGGATTAGAATATTTACAAATGCATACTAATGCATACTAAAGAAACACAGTTTACCTAATGGATATATTACAAAAATTGATCTTAACTAACTCCTAAGTGTCTAAATATCCTAACATATTAAGTTATCGATATTTAATGGAAATGGGTTAGACGACTCAGAGAAACATTGGTTTCTATGTGAATCTATATGGACCGTTCGATAGGTCCAAGATGAAGTCATAAAGAAAGCATAGATGATCACGACATTGAGAGGTTGTCCACTAGATTGGTAAATGAAGTTATCTATAGTTTCGCAAGGAGTCGAGTAGAAAACACTCGACCAAATTCGAGTAGGATTAGTAGATGATTTTAGAAAACTAAAATTTGAGTATAAATGCATCACATAAATTAAATAAATAAAGAAATTACCCATAGAGTCTATCTAGGACATTGAGTAGAGATTTAAGGCATTGGTGGCCAAAGTAAGCTTTCAGATGTCAGAAGTACACCACAAAGGATGATTCATTGCAGTGTTGTTACCGTACATATGAAGTCCATTGATGCAACAGAATATTGTGTTGTAGACAGAAGCTCTAGATATAAAAATGAAGTTATAATACTCATTGATTGGAGAGACTAGTGAAGGAAGATGTAGATTTAGTCACAACTAGCCAACCTTATGCTGTAACTCCAGGAAATTAAGAAAGGGAAATAGATCCAAGAAGAGATATGGTGTGCTCGATGCAAAACTGAGGGACACCATAAATATAATTACCGATGGTCATGAAGTATGTCACAACAGGAGCACTAAACCCATTAAATACACAAGGGACACCTTTGTGTAGAACATGTCAAACCCGAGGCCAGCGGTCAGAAGAGTGCTTGTACTTGTAGAATATTGTAAATACGCTAGCTAGTCTATACTGTAAATTTTGTAAATATGTAGGCCATGATGAGAAGGATTGGGGAAGGATTCTAGATCATTCCAGCTACTGCAGGAGAAAATGGTGGATACCTAATTAATGAATAACAATGAGCAGATATAAGCCGAGTGAGTCCAAGATCAATAACCACCTTTTCAATATCCACTAGCCCAATATCAAAAAAATATGTATCCTCAACCCCAATATGAACATAAATAGTATTCACTGGAGCAACACTACCCTCAACCTAAGCGGGGTGGAATTTTTTTGGGTCAAGGAAAACAACAAGGAGGAGGAGGATTTGGTCATGCAAGATGCCAAATCATATTGTATAATTGTGAACAACCCATACTGTTAGCACTTAGAACGTACCCAGGTTGTGGAAAGGTAGATCCTAAGTTAACATCAAAACCACTTTAGACTGTATTTCTGACCTAACACAGTCAGAGAGGGATCTCTCACTATTTACAAAGTTTTTAGACTCAAGATATTCAACCAAATACAGTGAGAAGGTCATATTTTTGAAGAGAACAAGTTTGCTTTTATGAAGTTTGGTGGGACAATCATGGAGGAGGCCATTGGGAAATAGAGTCAAAAAATATGATCTGAAATAAGCTGCAGGAGGTAATAAGTATGAAAGGTTTGTGGGCAGAGGAAATGCAGACACCTTTTCTTCAATCTGGAGGTATTAGTAGGTTGATTAGCGGACAGAGGGAGACAGCCCGTCAAACAGAGCACATAACTAGGGTGAATTCTGCAAGACTTTAGAAGAAAATGTTTAAAAATGCTTGAACAATGGACCAAGAGCATGCAACATAAATTATGGCCCATATACACTAGTGCTCAAAAATGAAAGAAAATACAAAAAGGAGTGCGAAAACAGGATAAATAGTCACATAAAGAAATCACTTATTGAAGAAAAAATGGCACAGGAATCTCTTCCATGAGAGGTTTAACGTTCCTCCTCTATAATTTTATTCATCTCAAAAACTAAAACCCATTACAATGCAGAGCTTCTGCTATCTTGAAAACCCAACCCTTCCCCTCTATGGGGAGCCTATTTATTATTTCTCAGATCCCCAAGGCTAGTCCTTGAAATAGGATTCGGAACTATTTACAGTCATAATCAAAACTAACAACTAGAGCGTGGTACTCCCTCCACTATTTACATATATTTTAACATACATCATGGAGCTGATGTGCATCCTTGATCTGGATGGCAGCACGTCATTTCTATTTTTTGAGCTTGCGGGTCGTGAAAACGGCATCTCGGGATGCTTCTAGTGGCTCATTTTCGACTGGGCTCGACCACCTGTCTGTCTGTCGATTCAGCAGTGTGTCCTTCCCTTCATGTTTGTGACGTGCTCAAAGGCACCTTTCTGCATGGTTTCAGAGCTGAAAAAGGATTTTATATCCTTTCCATGTTCAGCCTTCTTCATAGCTCCCTCCTCTCTGGGTAACACTGTTGTATGAGGGAAATTGAAGAAGGTCCGCATTTCTCCTAGTAGAAACAAGCCTCTGTAGTGTCTTTTCATTCTTGTACTCCTCACCTCCCCTGAGGTGGGCTCTCCTACAAGCAATACGGTGGGGTGCGCCTTCGACCTCCTCACCACCTCGGACAAAGTTGGAAAGTGGATTTCATGAGGGAGGTGATGAAGACTTTGGACACCCACCCTTCCAGTAAAAGCATTCTCTCCTACTGGTCACTGGTAAACATGGTCACCACGTACCGAGGATTTGGAGGAAGTGATAGCATCCAGGGGTTCTAGGGGGACACCCATGGGATATGAAAACCTAGGCATCATGCAACTGGAGGTATGGCTATCAGAAAAATGGTAAATTTATCAAAGTGCTTTACGTCTTTTCCCTGATGGATGGTGTTTTCCTGGTGTAAACACCAAGGAAATAATAGAAACGTAAAGGTAGGTTCTCCAACCATCAACACTCCCTAACAGACAAGCTTCTTAAACCAAACAGCCATTGCAATTTTCTAGAAAAATCAAACCCTTGTGCAAATTAATGCTCCAAATTTTTCTCCTCAGCGTTCACTCATCTCCTACTCTTCAGTGACTTTGTAGGGTGGTGTTTATATAGGATGATGAAGATGACTGGTCAACATTATCGCACACTCCTTATTTGGTCATCATAATGGTTACACGAGTGGACACGTGGATGGGGATCTCCATTTTCTGTTGAGAATTGGGTCATGTCACCTCCTGTGATGTTGTGTTTCTGTCCATATGGATCACGACATTTGGGCCTGACATTATTTTCCCTTCCACTTACGTTGAAGGTGGTATTCAAAATGGTTTTGGCTAACTGCATCCCTTTGCTTCATGTAAAGGCTAGATTCGACGCTTCAACAATCCAAGTTTCATGATCTCCCACTACTTCTTACGTAAGCCTCGTGATGGATATCTGGATTCGGGAGGGCTGGTGATGTTGTGGACATCATTTTCACCTAAGGCATGTCACAAATGGCATCGAGGGATATGATTATTTGTCAGATCGTACATGAGGATATCCTTTTTGTACCAAACCTAACTAGGATACGACCTTTACCAGGTTGAAATGATTCTAGACCATCTATCTGAACCCATCTGGTATCCATCGTACACATGTACATGGCCTCCCCTCTTTGTCATTTTTAGAAATACTCAGGGGTTTGAGAGTGCCTACCTTGTCCATTCATGCAGTGTTCCAATCCTGTCCATGCTAGCGCTTCATACATTCAATTGAGTTATCATCAGTTCCACTTCCTGGAAGGAAAAAACCTTTTCAATTCCACGTGGATCCCTTCTTTTACAATCTGAGCATTTGGTGTGTAGAATATTCACCCCAGAATCCAACACTAACCACCTGCATAACTTGATTCGGGAGAATCAACATCGACCATTGATCAGTAACTTGCCTTCATCAGGGCCATCCTTCTCTAAATACCTTAACACTTCATTGATTTTCCCTCATTCTATCAAGCGGTCATCTTTACATCGTGGAATCTGTCACGTCCGTTAATCAACCCCGACCTTGTGTCGTGAGTGATAGCCCCTACCACTTTCGCGATTCAACATATAAAGTTTATTCGTGCTACTTCAGATCACAGAATTGACTATGACCGCAGATCTATCTCTGCCTTTATCTTAGCTATCTGATCCTTTTTCCCTTTAACATATTCCACAATTTGGAAAAGTCTCTCCTTTTGTGCATATTCAATGAGAAAAATCATTTATGGCCATCGATCTGGCTTTGCATCGATCTTTTCCTTCCAACAATTCTCCCCTTTAACCAAATTCACAAATCAAAAAACCAAATATTACCTCATATCTTTGATTGGCGGAATGTCTTTCCATCATTGATCTTCATCACCTTGCATCTGAACCGTTGAAGCTCGACACTCTTTACCCCATTTCGTCGCTGCAAGTTTGAATCTATAGAATGATCTATCCCTGTAGATCACAATCCACTCTCTATTCGACAGCTCCCAATGACAAAATTTGCTAAGCAAATAACCTGAAAGGAACTCCTGCCAAATTCCTCAAATAAGATCATTTTCAAACCTTTGAAGTCCATAATTCAAAAATTTAAACTTAGTGCTAACAGCTGGCTCCATTAGGGATGTTATCATCCCAATGAGGTAGAAAAGAACCTTGTCGACCAAGTGCCATATCCATTGGGTTACTCTCAGTCTTTCTCTGAAACCTTCAATCTTCCCTGAGCTAAACCATGAACTAAACTACTTTGTAAGCAAATCCCTGTCAATCTGCGAACTGTCACTTGGCCACACTCTGAAAACTGAAAATGACTGTAAATGCAGACTTTAACCTATAACTAAACTACACTTGAAACTAAAACTAAACTGAAAACTTCTGAAATAAATGCTCACCATGTCAAGCTTATTCATACTTACCTACCCTACTTATCTGAGCACAAATGCTCAATCAAGTAAACTCTGACTTCCAATGAAACCACCCAAGCAATTTATCCAATAATTATGTTTCTTCTTCATGCTTGATTAAAAAAGGAGATGGTAGACTTAATGGAAGAAGGTTATAATAAATAAATTGATCTTTATAGTAGAGATACAACCAGTGATTACCATTACCCAACCTCTCCATGTATTCTGCCATTGGATCATAGAGAAGATGACAGCTCTCAACATACTCTGTCTTTTGCTTACCATAGGAAAACTATCCAGAAGGTAAATCCTCTAGCATACTGCCAAGCTGATCTTTAAAAGGACTTTGAAAGGAACTCCCGCGATTCTTTTCAAATGAAATATCCACAATTTCATTCAAAATTTCTGAATTCAAAACTTCACCTTCCTTATATCCTTCAATAGAAATATCATCCTTTTCTCCAACAGAATCATGGAAACACAATTTTTCTTTATGGGATGAAATTTCTGAATGTGAAATATTAAAATAAGAATTTATTTGGAAACCCTCACCTCTTCCTTTGTGATCCAATGCCTCATTGAAAACCACTAATTTCTCCATCAGCTAAGATTGGCTGCATGATTGTTCATCCTCATCATCCTCTATTTCAAACAAGTTCATGAAATGTACCATATCCTCAATTTTCTGTTTCTGTTTGGAGGCTTTAAGTCTTTGTCTTATCAGCTCAAATGAATAATAACACAAAGGCAAACAATCACCTTTAGCACCCTCATTATCCTTTCTTTTTTCAGTCTTCTGACCTCGGATTACAATCAGATTTTTTTCACTAACAGGCCTTGAAATGTTGATGTATTTGTAACTTCGGAATGTATTCATCTATGTAGTTTATGTATTGTAACCTGATGTTTATTCCAGGATGTATCTATTATGTATTTGAGTCATGTTGTCATGCCCCGATGTTTCGATCGGGAGGATCAATAATGTAAACAAGTCATGTCAAGTCATGTCAAGTCATAGTGGGTAACCCTCCGATTGTCTAAGGGTTAAAGTCCCCGCAGTTCCGGGGCACTAGGGTTATTAGACTCTCCAAGTATAGGTTGAACCTAGTAGGGTTTTAGTCATGTTGGGATTAGTATAAATAGAGAGCTGGGATCTCTATTTAGTACACATCACTCACACACTCAAGTGTAGCGCATAGTTGAGGAAGGAGAAGACACTGGGCTAGACAAGAAGAAGATTACTACTGTCGGGAGTACATCTTACTGTTTTGGGGTTTTACATCTTGTGCTGATTCTATATCTGAGGAAGTTGCGGGGTTTTCTCCATTTATGGTTTCCCCGATCAAAAACACTGTGTTCATTGTCTCTTGTGTTTGATTGCTATACTTGTTATTCTCTCAGTAAAGATCCTAACATAATGCTAGCTTCATGTTGAAAAACTAACATGGTATCAGAGCTAACCTGAGAAGAAGACACTGTGCAGCTGCAGGAAATAGGGCTTCCTAGTTTGTGGATCTTCCTTCACATATTTTCAGCAAAAGTAAGGTGGAACAACTCTCCTCCTTATGGAGCATCTTTTTGTCGAAGCAGAATCCAATTATGAGGTTTTTTAGTTTTGGACCTGTCACTACTGTCGGAAATTAGGGCTTTTCATAGAAGAGGAATTTTTCAGTGATCCTAGGCCTGGATTGACATCCTCCCCAAAATCAAAGTTAGGGACAAATTTCAAGGCATTTGGGTAGACATAACTCCGAAAAAACAAAACCCTAATTTTCTCCTGAACCAGCTCTACAGGATTTCAGGTCAAGTTTCAGATCCGACATCTTGAACCTGGTAAGATCTAAAATATTTTGTATTTCCATTTGAGGTTCTCATTTAATATGTCTCATCATACCAAGCTTGATGAAAAGATTGAGGGCGCTGAAAACTTCCGAGCCTGGAAGTATATGATCTCCTTGGTCCTGGAAGAAAATGAATTAGACTCCTACATTCATGAGGAGGTTCCAGTTCCAGAGGGTGATGAGGCAAAGGCATTACATAAGAAGAAGATGGTTATGGCAAAGAGGATCATTTCTGATTCTATCAAGGATCACCTTATCCCATAGGTGTCCTCTCTCAATACACCTAAAGCTATGTTTGATGCCCTAACCAAGTTGTTTGAAGGGAAGAACATCAATCAGAAGGTGACCCTGAGAAACCAACTGAAGAATGTGAAGATTTAGAATGCAGAAACAATCCAATCTTACTTCGCAATAGTTTCTCATATCAAAAAGCAACTAGAAGCAGTTGATGAAGAAGTGGAAAATGCATAGATTGTAATGACTACATTGAATGGCCTTCCTAGGTCATGGGATTCTTTCATCCAAGGAATCTATGCTAGGAAGAAGTTAGTCAAGTTCAACAAACTATGGGAAGAGTGCTCTCAAGAAGAATCTCAGATAGTAGCTCGAGAAGAGAAGATGGGAAGTGAAGACCAAGCTCTTATGGTACACTCCAAGTCTCACTCCAAGTCAAGCAAGAGAAAATATCATGGTTCTAGAGGTAAGCACTTTCACGAAGATAATACTAGAAGAGATGTATCTAGGATCATATGCTATACTTGTGATGAAGCAGGACACTATGCAAGGAATTGTCCTAACAAACAGAAGAGAAACAAAAGAAGACATCATGCTCATGCTGCAGAGGAAGATGAACCATCCAGGAAGAGATCCAGATATGAAAGTGAAGATTTTTCAAGCGAGGATGAATATGTTCTGATATCAGCTATCATAGGTAACATTACTCATGGTAGTGATGATTGGCTTATAGACAGTGGGGCTTCCAAACATATGAATGGATTCAAGGAATCCTTTGTTAGACTATCAGAGCATGAATCACCTCACAAGGTAAAGCTAGGAGATGACTACCAATATCCAATAAAAGGCAGTGGGGAATCTTCATATAAGTTAGACTCTGGAAAATCTCTAACAATGAAAGAAATATTGTTTGTGCCAGGACTCAAGAAGAACCTTCTCTCCATATCAGCATTAGATGCAAAAGGAATGTGGGTTGCATTCATAGATGGTCAAGTCATCATGTGGCCAAAAGGAAAGACTATCGATGATGTGGCAGTGATTGGAGAACAAGAAGGAGGATTGTACAAATTAAAGGGCCATCTAGAACAAGCCTTGGTCCATGACACAGTAGAGCCAAGTGAACTTTGGCATAGAAGGCTTGCACATGTGCATTACAGAGCACTACCTATTGCAAGCAAAGCTGTCGAAGGTCTTCCAGAAATTCAAGCAAAACATGATGGGATTTGCAAAGGATGTGTGAAAGGAAAGAATACAAAGAAGACATTCCCAAGCAGTGAAAGCAAAGAAAAAGGAATCTTGGAAATCATTCACTATGATGTATGCAGTCCTATGTCATCAAAATCTCTAAGCGGGTATGCATATTATGTTTCTTTTATTGATGACTTTTATAGGAAGACATGGTTTTACTTCATGAAGAACAAAGACGAAGTATTTAGTAAGTTCAAAGAATTCAAAGCCTTGATCGAAAATCATACTGAAAAGAAGATCAAGACCATTTGATCAGATAATGGTGCAGAATTCACTTCAAATGAATTCAAAAATCTATGCAAAGAATTAGGGATTAAGAGAGAGTTGTCTACTCCTTATAATCCACAACAGAATGGGGTTGCAGAATGGAAGAATAGAACTATCATGGAAGCTACAAAAGCAATGCTTCATGATCAAGACCTTCCTATGCATCTTTGGGCGGAAGCTGCCATAATAGCGGTGTATGTACAGAACCGTACTCCACATAGAGTACTCGAGAACAAGACTCCTGAAGAAGTCTTCTCCGGCAAGAAACCAAAAGTCAGCCATCTCAGAATATTCAGCTGTCCTGAGTACATCCACATTCCAAAAGATAAGAGGACTAAATTATATCCTTCAGGAAAGAAGGGTATATTTGTGGGATACTCTGAAAGCTCGAAGGCTTACAGAATATATTTCCTAGGATATAAGAAGATTGACATCAGCAGGGATGTGACATTTGATGAAGACACAGCTTACAACAAATCCAGAAAGAGACCTATTGAAGAACCTGAAGAAGCAGAAGCACCCAGAATTCTTGATACAACCATGAATGAAGAAACTCAAGAAGAAGATCGAGAATTTGAAGAACCACAAAGACCTGTAGATTCACCTGTGGAGAAGAATCCTCATAAGAGGAAACCTGCTTGGGTATGAGAACTTATCCAAGGTGCAGAAAGATATGGGGCTCCAGAAGAGAATCACAGAGAAAGAAAGAGGACTAGATCATGTTCCGGGTATGTAGCTTTACTATGTGATTTCATTGATAAATAACCTTCCAGTTATGAAGAAGCGGTAGAACAGAAAGAATGGAAGGATGCTATGATCGAAGAGTACCAATCGATCAGGAAGAATGATGTTTGGGATGTTGTCCCAAGGCCAGATGGGAAGTCAGTTGTAACTTCCAAATGGATCTACAAGATCAAACATGCTCCAGATGGTAGCATTGAAAAGTATAAGGCAAGATTTGTAGCTCGAGGTTTCTCTCAGAAAGAGGGAATAGACTATGAAGAGACCTTTTCACCTGTAGCCAGATACACTTCCATCAGATCAGTACTTGCTTTGGCTACAGTGATGAAATGAAAGATACACCAAATAGATGTCAAGACTACTTTATTGAATGGTGTAGTGTAAGAGGAATGGTATGTAGAACAACCACTCGGTTTTGAGACACATGACAGGGAGTCTCATGTATACAGATTGAAGAAAGCCCTGTATGGTTTGAAACATGCACCCAAGACATGGTACGACAGAATTGATAGATTTCTATCCAATTTGGGCTTTACCAAGAGTAAAGCATATTCCAACCTTTACTACAAGGCTGAAGATGGCAACCCAGTGATGCTCCTACTATATGTAGATGATCTGTTCATGATAGGTATGGATGGGTTGATTACTGATACAAAGAGAAATATTGCTACCAAGTTCGAGATGAAGGACTTGGGTATGATGCATTACTTTCTAGGTATGGAGGTTTGGCAGAATGTGGATGGAATCTTCCTTGGACAAGGAAATTATGCAGTAGAGATCCTGAAGAGGTTTGGGATGATGGACTGCAAGATTATGGCCACACCTATGGCATCAAACCTGAAGCTATTGAATGATGCTTCTTCAGAGGCGGTTGATGCTACGATGTATCGTCAGATGATTGGGTCATTGATGTACCTGATGAACACGAGACCAAACATTTGATTTGTTGTGAACACCTTGAGCCAGTTCTTGACAGATCCGAGAAATGTTCACTTGGTTGCTGCAAAGCATATTCTGAGGTACTTGAGGGGTACAATTGATTATGGGCTCAAGTATGATGCGAATCAAATGATTAACCTGGAGGGTTATGTTGATTCAGATTGGCAGGCAATGCCATCGATAGGAAGATAAATTCAAGGTGTTGCTTCAGTATGGGGTCAGGTGTGATTTCTTGGTTTAGCAAGAAGCAATCCTGTGTGGCACTGAGTCCAGCTAAAGCAGAGTATGTCACAGCTTGTTTAGATAGTTGTGAGGCAGTATGGTTGTAGAAGCTACTGTCCGATATATTTGATCTCCAGTTGGATGCCACTTGTATACATTGTGACAATTAGAGTTGTGTGAAGTTGTCAGAGAATCCAGTGTTCCATGACAAGTCAAAGCATATCGAGATCAAGTATCACTATATCAGGGATATGGTGTAGAGGGGAGCAATGAATCTCCGATATGTTGCGACGGAGGAACATATAGCTGATGTGTTGACGAAGCCATTAGCAGAGTGAAGTTCGAGTACTTTAGGGAGAATCTTGGTGTTCTCTAGATCGAGGTTTCCTCCAAGGGAAAGTGATGAGTCCCAAATCCATTCTAATGAGCAGGTCAGATGTAAGGGCTGATCCATTCTGTCATGGTGAGAGGATTTAGTTCCTTCCATGTCAGATGTGAGTGCTGGCCATTCTGTCGAGTAGGACAGATGTAAGGGCTACTGCCATTCTGATGAGCAAGTCAAATGTAAGGGCAGAGCCATTCTGTTCATGGATAAAGTATTTAGTTCCTTTCATGTCAGATGTGAGTGCTATCCATTCTGTCAAGTAGGACAGATATAAGGGATACCACCATTCTGATGAGCAGGTCAGATGTAAGGGAAAATCCATTCTGTTCATGGCTAAAGGATTTAGTTCCTTCCATGTCAGATGTGAGTGCTGGCCATTCTGGCGAGTAGGACAGATGTAAGGGCTACCACCATTCTGATGAGCAGGTCAGATGTAAGGGTAGAGCCATTCTATTCATGGCTAAAAGATTTAGTTCCTTCCATGTCAGATGTGAGTGCTGGCCATTCTGATGTAGGATGAGTTCCTACATAGATGTAAGGGCTACCACCTTTCTGACGAGTAGGTCATATGTGAGTGTTGGCTATTCTGATCTGACTGTAGGATTAGGTCCTATATGATTAGATATAAGGGCTACCACCTTTCTGACGAGCAGGTCAGATGTGAGTGCTGGCCATTCTGACGAGTAGGTTAGATGTAAGGGCTACCGCCTTTCTGACGAGCAGGTCAGATGTGAGTGCTGGCCATTCTGATGAGTAGGTCAGATGTAAGGGCTACCAAAGACCTACGAGAAGGTAGGCATACACCCGGCATGAAAGAAGGCTGGCTCTGTAGAACTTCCTATGATGAGAAGAATCATGAGATAGCACATATGATGATGACCAAATGAGATCCAGATCGAGCTATGATCCAGATCCAGTTATGATGACTCCGAGAGATCCAGATCGAGTGATGATCCAGATCCAAATCCATATCGAGTGATGATACAAGTCCAGTCTAGTGATGATGATCTAGATCGAGTGATGATCCAGATCCAGTGATGTTGATCTAGATTGAGAGATGATCCAGATCCAATGACGATATCCCATGATGATCCATATCGAGAGATGATCTAGATTCAAAGAATGAAGATGACTTGAAGATGAAGATGACTTGAATACTCAGAAGACTCAAGATGCAGATGACAAGATGATACAGTTGATACAGAGAAGAAGACCAGTGCTGAAAATTGTGTCAAAATAATACCTTCCTAGTTAAGAGGGAGTGTTGATGTATTTGTAACTTCGGAATGTATTCATCTATGTAGTTTATGTATTGTAACACGATGTTTATTCCAGGATGTTTCTATTATTTATTTGAGTCATGTTGTCATGCCCCGATGTTCCAATCGAGAGGATCAATAATGTAAACAAGTCATGTCAAGTCATAGTGGGTAACCCTTCGATTGTCTAAGGGTTAAAGTCCCTGCAGTTCCGAGGCACTAGGGTTATTAGACTCTCCAAGTAGAGGTCACCCCTAGTAGGGTTTTAGTCATGTCGGGATTAGTATAAATAGAGAGCTGGGATCTCTATTTAGTACACATCACTCACACACTCAAGTGTAGCGCATAGTTGAAGAAGGAGAAGACACTGGGGCTAGACAAGAAGAAGATTACTGCTGTCGGGAGTACATCTTATTGTTTTGGGGTTTTACATCTTGTGTTGATTCTATCTCTGAGGAAGTTGTGGGGTTTTCTTCATTTATGGTTTCCCCAATCAAAAAAATTGTGTTCATTGTCTCTTGTGTTTGATTGTTGTACTTGTTATTCTCTTAGTAAAGATCCTAACATAATGCTAGATTAATGTTGAAAAACTAACATGAAATTACAAATTCTATGGATGGTTTTTTAGGCACAACACCCAAGGATTCATCCTCATATTCATCATATATGGGAATACTGAAATCCTTTTTAAATCACCACTAAAATAATTTGTAACAGGATGATTGCAATCTTCAGAAAACATATTAGTAAAGCTATCTTCCTTTACATCATTGGGATGATCATTTCTCTGTTTGCTAAGAGAGGGTTTGAGATTCCCAGAGAATGTTTCTTTCTATTTATGTTGCTCAACCAAGTTTAATTCATTTTCCATTTTATCACCACTATATTGGTCCAAAAATGTTTTAGACATCCTAA
Source organism: Pseudotsuga menziesii (assembly GCA_001517045.1). Lineage (NCBI taxonomy): Eukaryota > Viridiplantae > Streptophyta > Pinopsida > Pinales > Pinaceae > Pseudotsuga > Pseudotsuga menziesii. Next base: position 837,381 of record LPNX010136600.1, read on the forward strand.
GATTATATTTGACCTCCAAACCATCAATAAACATGTGCTGCAATGTGACTGACTTTCTATCCAAAAGGAGCAATGACATTTCAGGATGAAAGGAAACTGCATAATGAAGCTTAGTAACATTTTCAAGAGGTTGGATCCCCTTGGGAATGTTATAGTAAAATCTTGCAAACCTCATGTTAAAACTAGACATGGTTTCACCCTCTTGTTTCTTCAGGGAACATAACTCTAAAATTATTTGGTCCAAAGGCCTTCTCTTACCCCAAAATTTCAAAAATATGTCAGAAAACTCTTCCCATGTGCTGATGAATTCAAGCTGAAAATGTTTAAACCATTTCTTAGCATCTCCTTGCAAACATTGGGAAAAATCCCTCATGCATACATCAACATGTTCTACTTCAAAAAGGTCAAGGAAATGCTCAAAGGTTTGTACATGCTTTTTAGTTGTAAGGTCCTTGATTTCTCGATAAAACTTAGAAAGGTACTTGTAGTACTTTGTAGGGAAATCATGAAGAATAAGAGGTAAGTGAAGTGGTCTGTATCGGTTTGGAATATTGGAAGAAACAGAGCTATGTGGAATGGAAACATTGTCAACTATGGTTTTATGAGGCTCACAAGGGTGGTCTTTAATGTCCTTTGGTTCAAATGAAACTTATGTCAATCAAAATAAAACATATAGGGTGATGGAAAACTTTCAGTTCGTAAAGAAGCATATACAGGAGTAAGCTCATGGTTTTGTTTTGAATTCCATGCATAATGAAAACCTGTTTTGACAAGCTTAGGGAAAGAGAGTAAAATATTTACAACAAAGGAAATACATCGTGGAGAAAACTAAAACTTGAGTACCTTATCCTTTGATCATGCATTTCTATATTTTATAATGAGCTCATTTCCCCCGTAGGTCCAGCCAGTTTTCTTTGAAAACTTGATATCTGGATCATATACCCAGTGGAGTCACTGTAATCTAGATTATCTGAGAAAGGAGTCGCCAGGTGAAAGATGCACAACCTTCTTGATGTCTAACTGATGTTCACCATCAATAATCAAATCTGGAACTATGTCGTTCATACCCAGGGAGGATTTGAAGCTTCGTCCTCGACAACAATGCTAGATTGTTAGCACTTAGAATGTACCCAGGTTGTAGAAAGGTAGATCCCGAGGTAACATCGAAACCACTTTAGACTATATTTCTGACCTAATATAGTTAGAGAAGGATCTCTCACTATTTACAAAGTTTTCATACTCAATATATTCAACCAAAGATAGTCAGAAGGTTAGATTTTTTAATAGAATAATTTTTTTATTATGAATTTTGGTTGGACAATCATGGAGGAGGCCATTGGGTGATGGAGTAAAAAAATATGATCTGAAATAAGCTGCAGGAGGTAAGAAGTCTGAAATGTTTGTGGACAGAGACAAGAAATACACCATTTCTTCAATCTGGAGGTATTAGCACGTTGATTAGCGGATAGAGGGAGACAACCCATCAAACAGAGCACCTAACTAGGGTGAATTCTGCAAGACTTTAGAATAAAATGTTTAAAAATGCTTGAACAATGGACTAAGAGCATGCGAGATGAATTCTGGCCCATATACACTAGTGCACAAACATGAAAGCAAATACAAAATGGAGTGAAAAAATAGGATAAACAGTCACATAAAGAAATCACCTATTGAAGAAAATATGGTGCGGGAATCTCTACCAAGAGAGCTTTAACATTCCTCCTCTGCAATTTTATTCATCTCAAAAACTGAAACCCATTACAACGCAGAGCCTCTTCACTCTTGAAAACCCAACCCTTCTCCCCTCTATGGGGAGCCTATTTATAATGTCTCAGATCCCCAAGGCTAGTCCTCAAAATAGGATCTAGAACTGTTTACTGTCATAATCAAAACTAACAACTAGAGCATGGTACTCCTGCCACGATTTACATATATTTTAACAGACATCATGGAGATGATGCACATGCTCGATCTGGATGGTAGCACATCATTTTTGTTTTCTGAGCTCGCGGGTCGTGAAAATGACGTCTCAATATGCTTCTAGTGGCTCATTTCTGACTAGGATCGACCACCTATCTGTCTTTCGAGTCAACAGAGTGTCCTTCCCTTCATGTTCATTACATGCTCGAAGGCACCTTTCTGCATCATTTCATAGCTAGAAAAGGAGTTTATATCCTTTCCATGCTCAACCTTCTTCACAGCTCCCTCCTCTCTAGGTAACATTGTTGTATGAGGGGACTTGAAGAAGGGCCACATTGCTCCTGGTAGAAACAAGCCTCTGCAGTGGATTTTCATTCTTATACTCCTCACCTCCCCCAAGGTGGGATCTCCTAAAGGAAATATGGTAGAGTGCACCTTCGACCTCCTCACCACCTCAAACAAAGTTGGAAAGTGGTTTTCATGAATGCGGTGATGAAGAATTTGGACACCCACCCTTCCAATACGAGCATTCGCCAGGGATAATTTTAGGGGCGAATTTTATCCTAGTGGGCTATTTTTCCATGTTTTTCTCCCAAAAAAGAATCACCATTTTGCATTTTTTGAAGCCCTGTTTCGCCCAATTTTGATGGGGTATAATTTTTTCACCCTAAAAATCACCAAATTATTATATAAATGATATAAATTCCTTGGAAATTAAAATATTTTTTGAAAAATATCGTGAATCATTTTATAGTTGGCATTTTAAGAATTGGTAATATTCGCCAACATTTATACACTTTGAAATAAGTATGGTTCCTTAAAATAATCCCTGGCATTCGCTCCTACTGGTTGTTGCTCAACATGGTCACCATCTACCAAGGATTTAGAGGCAGTGATAACATGTAGGGGTTCTACGGGGACACCCATGGGATATGAAAACCAAGGCACCATGCAGCTGGAGGTATGGCTATCAAAAAACTGATGAATTTCTCAAAATGCATTACGTGTGTTCCCTGATGGCTAGTTTTTTCTTGGTGTAAACACCAAGGAAGATACCGAAACGTAAAGGCATGTTCACCAACCATCAACACTCCCTGATAGACAAGCTTCTTAAACCAAACAACCATTGTAATTTTCCAAAAAACTCAAACCATTATGCAAATTAATGCTCTGAGTTATTCTTCTCAGCGTTCACTCATTTCCTACTCTTTAGCGGCTCTGCAGGGTGGTGTTTATATAAGATGATGAATATTAAAATGGAGATGATTGTTCAGCATTATCGCACACTCCTTAGTTGGTCATCATAATAGTTACACGAGTGGACACATGGATGGGGATCTCCATTTGTTGTTGAGAATCCGGTCATGCCGCCTCCTCTGATGGTTCATTGCTGTCCATATGGATCACGACATTTGGTCCTGGAATTTTTTTCCCTTTCACTTACACTGAAAGTGGTATTCATAACGGTTTTGGCTAATCACATCCCTTTGCTTCGTGTAAAGGAAAGATTCGCCGCTTAAACAATCCAAGTTTCATGATCTCCTGCTGCTTCTTGCATAAGAATCATGATGGATCACTAGAGTCGGGAGGGCTGGTGATGCTGTGGAAATCATTTTCACCTAAGGCATGTCACAAACAGCATCGAGGGATATGATTATTTGTCAAATCGTACATGAGGATATCCTTTCTGTACTAGAAATAACCAGGATATGAACTTTACCAGGTTGAAATGATTCTATACCATCAATCTAAACCCATCCTGTATCCATTGTACATGTGTTAATGACCTCCCCTCTTTTCCATTTTTATAAATACTCAGGGGTTCGAGAATGCCTACCTTGTCCATTCACATAGCCTTCTGATCTTGTCCATGCTGGCACTTCATACATTCAATCGGGTTATCGTCAGCTCCAAAGCCTGGAAGGAACAAACCTTTTCAATTCCATGTGGACCCCTTCTTTTGCAATGTGAGAATTTTGTGCATAACATCTTCACCCCAGAATCCAACACTAACCACCTGCACAACTTGATTTGAGAGAATAAACATCGACTGCTAATCAGTAACTTTCCTTCATCAGGGCCATCCATCTCTGGAGACCTTAACACTTCACCGATTTTCCTTCATTTAATTGATCGAGCATCTTTACATCGCGGAATCTACCACATCCATCGATCAACCCCGACCTCACATCATGACCGTTGATCTATGTATCCCCTACCACTTTTTGCAATTCAAGATCTCAACTTTATCCATGCTAGTTGATATCGTGGAATTGACAACGACCGCAGATATATCTCCACCTTTATATCAGCCTTCCGATCCTTTTTCCCTTTAACATATTCCACAATTTGGAAAAGTCTCTCCTTTTGCGCATGTTCATCGAGCAGAATCATTTATTTCTATCAATCCGGTTTTGCATCAATCTCATCCTTCCAACAGTTCTCCCCTTTAAATGACTTTGCAAATCGAAAAACCAAATATTACCTCGCATCGCCGATTGGAGGAATGTCTTTCCATCGTTGATATTCATCACCTTGCATCTGAACTGTTGAATATCGACACTCTTTTCCCCATTTCACCACTGCAAGTTTCAATCTATAGAATGATCTATCCTTGTAGATCACAACCCACTCTCTATCCAATGGCTCCCGATGAAAAACATTGCTAATCAGATAACCTGAAAGGTGCTCCCACCAAATTCCTCAAATAAGATCATTTTCAAACCTTTCAATTCCATAACTCAAAAATTTAAACATAGTTCTAACACATACATTTTGCTTGGGACTGTGCGAGTCCTGCAAAGGCGTGTTGGTATTGTAAAGTTGTCTACCACATTGTTGAGGAATTCCCTCAACTGGTTTCTAAGTGGAATGCCAAGAATTTGGGAAATCCAATTCCCCTGTAGAATCCCAATTTGAATCCCAACCAGAAAGTCCAGATGATTTTTTTGAGCTGAGAGAAGCAAACATTGTTGTCATGATAAGAGGAGGTGTTGTGATTGGAGAATACGAAAATGCAGAGGATGACCAACCATAGGTGTGAATGACAACACAAAAGAAATTAATGTTCGATGGCCAGAGATAAAAGGAATTAATCTTGGATGCCCAACCATATTTCATCAACATGAATCAAGTGTTGATGTCTTCTCCTACAACACCAAGAAGACAAGTAAGGGAGATGCCTGCAAGATTCGATCAGCTATTTCGAAAGCAACCAACAAGAAAGGTTACTAAACTTAAATATTTTTTCAAAAGTTGCTTATTGCTAATCCATGATAAAGATTCTATCACAGAATTGACATCTTTAATAGAATAAACTCAGAACGAGATGCGACCATACATAATACTTAACCCTGTCGAAAAGAGATTAAAGAACAATCATGAGCTAAGAATGACTGTGAAGATAGCAAATTATGATATGGATTATATCATTTAACACCAGGGCTCTCATCTCAATATTTTGACAAGGAAGACATGGGAAAACATGCAAAAACCATGACTTGATTGGTCTCCCATTCAACACATATTAGCAAATCAGTCGAAGGTCCTACCTATTGGTCGACTGACTTAGGTGTTTGTCAAGGTAGAGAGCCTAAGAACATATGCATATTTTGAAGTGGTCGACATCGTCGATGATACAAACCCATTTACTGCACTTTTGTGGATCAATTGGGAAATAAACAATCAGACCATCATAAATTTTAAGACAAGAATCTTATCATTTGAATATTCAAATATAAGAGTGGTCGTGCCAGTTGATCCACTAGAAGGATAAAGATATGTCGAACTAGTCCACAATGAAGGACAAGGTGACTATCTCGACCATATCTATAATATCACATCTGTAGGAGACGACTATATAAATCTAATAGCTAATGGAAAAATGAGTTGGAAGAGTGTTATCTTGTGTACATCTGATTCGAATGAAGCGTTAGAAAATTGGTAGAATCAGATGCATGAAGTATCCATGAGAATATGCACAATAATTACATGATATGTATGACGGGTAGGAGCCTAGGAAAGTGAGCTACCTACATATGAATCCTAACCTAGCCTTGCATCTTTTCTGACAAAGTTTGAAGAAAACGATACAGATTCTTAGTGCTTGTCCACCCTGGACTTTGTGCTGAAAGATACACCCGCTATATGGTGGCGTACACATAAAGAATCTATATTTGAATGGTCACAATGTAGAAAATTGATGTAGATAATATTTGGAGAAGAGATCATTTATATTGGTCGAAACTATATAGGATTGAAAAATCCTTTTGAATATATTGAGTATTGTCTCACAACATGGCAGGAATATCTGTGACAGGAATGGGTTCATCACTTCATACATACAGTGGACATGATACCAAGGAATTGGTATACATCAGTTGAGCTATGATGAGGAACTCTTCAATTGGAGGATTTAGATATTAGCTTCACAAATACATTTGATTTTTCTGATGACCATCCTTCAATTGATACTGCATTACAATTGATAAAAGTGAAGATATTTGAAGATATCCCTATCACAATGACAAACTTCAATAAGTACAGCGTGACAATCCACCACTAGATGGAATGCTATAATGTGATGGGAGAACCTGATGACGATGAACCACTCGACATAAACATTCCATATTATGAAGGTACGCGTGGAGTGGAAGGACTTGGTAATTTCAATGACCAATTCCTAAGTCCACTCAAAGTTAATAAATTTAATATTGGCTCCCAAGAGAATCCAAAATTTGCCAATATTGGAGATTACTGGGATGATGAGACTATAGAGAAGATCATGGACTTATTTCATGAGTTCCAGGATCTATTCCCTACAAAATTTTTGGATATGAAAGGAATCATTAAAGACATGGGAGAAATGAAAATACCTTTGAGGCCCGACACAAAACCGGTCAAGTAGCGACCATACTGATTGAATCCACGGTATAAAGAAAAATTCAAAGAAGAGATTGACCGAATTATGGACGCAGGTATCATAGAACTTGTCGAAGAATCAGAATGGATTTTCTCGATAGGAGTATAGGACAAAAATCCTACATTTGAAGTAATAATTTGCGTTGAACTAAGAAAATTGAACGATGTGTGTTTGCATGACCAATTTCTGAATCCATTTATAGATGAGGTACTGTAAAGTGTTGAGGGTCAAAATATTTATTCATTCACTAATAGGTTCTCTGGTTACCATCATATTTGAATCACAAAGGAATACCAGCACAACACCACCTTTGTGATGGAGTGAGGGTGTTTTTGGTACATGGTAATTCCCTCTGGACTCAAGAATTATCCTCCTATTTTTTCTAGAATAGTACTTGCTTCCTTTAAAGACTTTATTCACAAATTTATTAAAGTCTACTTTGACGATTGGACAGTATTTGGACTTATTAAGGATCATATTGAGAGCCTCAGAATGATGTTGGAAATCTCTCACTAGTATCAAATTTCATTAAATTTAAAGAAATGCATATTTTGCACTCCATTTGGAATTCTATTGGGCCATGTGGTCTGTCATGATGTAATGTTGGTCAATCCTACTAAAATTGTGATCATCCTTGACATACCACCACCGACCACAATTAAACAATTGCGTGCAACATTGGGACACACACGATACTACAGAAAATTTATCAAAGGATATGTGGAGGTGACTGCTCTAAAGGAAAAGTTGATGAATAAAGATGTTAAGTTCCAGTGGACATAAAGTTTCCAAGAGAGTCCCGACACGTTGAAGAACAAGATGGTTACAAAAACCATACTTGTATTTCCAGACTGGAAGAAATAGTTCCATGTACATGTCAATGCATCGTTTGTCATGCTCAGTGTGGTACTAATTCATCCTGGAAAGGGGCAGATCAACGATCATATAGCCTTCACCAATAGAAAATTATCCACAGTATAGAAGAATTATACCACTATGGAAAGAGAAGGGTTAGCGATGGTATATGCTCTGTATAAATTCAAACACTAATTATTGGGTGGAAATTTTAAATGTACACAAACCATTCAACATTGAAATACATGGTCTATAAGCCAGTTTTTAGGGGGAATATTTTCTAGAGGCTTCTCCCTTTTCAGGAATTTGACTTTGAAGTCATTGTTAAACCCAGTCGACTAAATTTAGGAAAAGACCATATGTCAAGGATTTAAAGTGGATAAGAACCTGGTAACCTCGACAATAGTCTCCCTGATGTGCAACTATTTGCAATAACAATGTTTGATGATCAGTACAGAGACATCATACAATTTCTGAGTACGGGTTATGCACCAGCTGAATTTACCACTATGTAGAAGAAACATTTGGTTATCCGAACTGTAGACTTCCTCTACTGCTGAGTTCATAGTGGTGCTACTTACTATTGTAGTTTCTTCATCTCAGCATCCTTAGCCATTTTCTCTGCTAAGGGTAGTTTATTCATCTCATTCTTCATTTGGTTCACCTCTGTCGTAGAAGTGCATAGCCACTCTATGAATTTCTCTAAATCCTCATCATCGATCAACACTTCCCATGTCTGAGAAAATTGTTTGAATACCTTGGCACACAGTTCCTCTTTCTCTCTGACCTTCTTCACGACCTCTGTTGTTGTTTTCCTTCTTTCTTCTAGCACCTCTGGGGGTGTACTAGGTCCTTTGTGATTTATCTAAGTCCAGTGAACTTGGATTTTTTAAACATCTCATTTTTTGTGCCTTCGTCTGTAAAATTACTACAAGATAGTGTTACAGCCATGTTGAGTCGAAGCTTTTACACCTCCCCGATTTTGGATTTTTTATTGATTTCTTTGAATATTTTATTCATATTATTAATAGCCTTGTTTGATGTTGTAACTTGCTTAATCAATGCACATTCTCTTACCTTCATTTCCTCCACTACGACATTCTAGGTGGAATAAACTTCATACATCAGAATTTGAGAAGAAACTATGGTGACATGGGCCAAGTTCTCTGCCATGGTATTTAACTCTGTTCTCCCCAATTTGAGTGCTTATCCCACCAGTTGAGTCTTTATTCATGGAATAGGTATCAACACATCACTCAGTTTCCCTTATTATGAGCCAACTAAGTCTTATGCTACTGTCAATTGTGGTCTATATTTGACCCCTACCTGTACTTGTTTTACTACTTTATAGAGTGTCTGTAGTAAGTCTATAATACTACATGTTAGCTCTATATGGCGCTCATCATTTTTCTTCAAGATTTGTGTCATGACTTCTGTCATTACTTCCATCAGAAGGGTAAAATCATCGATGGTAAGGTCGATAGTTCCTGTTGTTTTGTTAGCTTTCCTTTTCTTATGCCTTGTCTTAGGATGCTTTGTCTGCTTCCTCTTATCTCCCACCACTGGATCTATTGGGGTTGTATTAGAATTATTTTATAGATGGGTGGGATAATTTTGTGGATCTTATGCTTCTGGTGGTGGGTCCCCTTCCCATTCTTCATCCTTCTGTGTTGATGGATCATCCTGTCGTAGGTATTCTTCTGTAGATAGTAGGTCATCGACGATAATGACTCATCATTATTCTATCCAATATTGGGTAATGGCCTCAACTTATTCATCAGATAATAGGTATTGTGTCACTAACCATTGGTGTTGTGGGTCTTGTCGCTCCTGCAACAAGATATGATGGGGACGAATTATTAACTTGACAATATTTTGAAACCGTTTAACGGTTTCCTCGGCAAGTATAGCCTGATGTCTGACATGATATCGCAAGTCCTCTCCTTGCAAAAATAATTGTACATTGTTTTATTTTTGTCTCTGATTTATATCTTTCTTGAAACAAAGATTCTAGAATCAAGTGCCTTGACATCAAACTTGTATATCTACCCCTTGGTAGTTCTCTAGTCCTTCCCATGCCACAAATAAAATCAAAATAAGTAACCATGGATAATGGAATGCGTTACCTTTATCCTGTGACTCCTCTGCATCTTCTAACAATTAATTTAGTAGATGGTGCGACCAGTTCATTTGAACCCCCCCTGCGCAGATTTCATCCACTACAATTGTTCCTACAGTACATTGGTTCAGTCGCATCTTGTGTACCAACTTGGTAGCTAAAACCTTAGATGCGAACCTAATAGCATGGTATTTGATGGAGGGGATTAAAAATACTTTGGTACCTTTGGTCAAACCATACTTATATTTTAACTTCTTCATCATCAGAGTGTCCTATTATTTTTTGAAAAATGGCATTGGGTCTAAGACTGGAAGTGGAAGCCCTATAATCACTACTATAAGCTCGACATCCACATGAAGTTTTCGGTTGAGCCATAGGAAGCCGCAGTGGAATGATACCAATAACTGTCTAACACATGCATTCACCTCTATGCTTCAACTGAAATGTGGCATATACATCAGCAATAGTAAACCTTCTTTTTCCAGTCCTCTTTCCCATTCCATTGGAACTAGGAGCGTTAGTCTATCCTCTATATCTTTTCCAGCAACCTTGTAGTTCTTCATGTCCAACTCTGGAAATTTATTTATGTCGTGATCAACAAAGGAGAGATTTATGAGATTTGGAAGTAGGTTATGCATTACTCGAACTCCTTTCAGCACAGCTGGTGCTACTAGTGGCTACCGTGTATTCTGCAGAAATCTAACCTTAGGTGCATCATATTTTCTCAGTGGAAGATACAGTGGTAGCAGAGTAGCATACACTGTTTCTTCCTCTTCTAGTGGTGCTACTACTGTTGCTTTCTTCTTGCGATTACCAGAGTGATTCCCCATTGAAGTACCATTTGGGTCTAGTCGTAACCTTACTGTAGGGATGAATGGAACCTATTTAGCTTCTTCTTCAACCACGACCTACGGTGGAACATATATGATAGTGTATTCCATAATGGGTGTGGGTGATGCGGTCGTAACACTAGATTCTACAACTGTGCTTGTACTAGAAATGGAAATAACCATAATATATGAAAAACTCATAGTGAATCTTATAGTTGTGGAGGGAAATATCTTTCTCGAATGCACCAGAATGAACTGAAACTTGGGTGTGAAGGTGATAACATCTAGCCAATCATTCAGTTAGTCCTCCACATGAGTGGGAAATTAATGGAAAGGTAACTGGCATTTCCATCACATGGGTTGATCATTCAAATGATTATCAAAATGTTTACGCATGCTGCCACTCGTCTGTCACATCAGTGGTAGTTATTGTTCAATAATGACGGAAGTGACCAAAAATCATGTCATCAAAATTGCTCGCATTTTTGAATTAATTACAGCCAACTATCATTTCTGTGACACATGTTCATCTTGCAACATCTCCTCTTCTTTTGTGACCTGTATTCAACCTTCAACATTTTCTATTTATTGCAATAGAAAAAATTTATTTGCCACTCTTGTTGCATTTGCGACAGATAGATAGTCTTTGAAACCTTTTGCTTCTTCTTGTGAAAACTCGTAGACTGCAATCAAATCAAAACAATTTTTTTTAGAGGGTTTTGTTTTTTCTTTTACTTTCTTTTTTTTTCAATTTTTTCAATCGACCAATTCACGACTATCCTGGTAGGGCTTTATGCGATTTCCATTCACCAATACTTTGACAAGTGTTCCATCTAACTTCTGTAGTTGCACTGCGCCTTCATCATTGATAAGAATTGCAATATATGGTCCTAGCCATTGTGTTTTTAGATTTGCTAGATACTTTAAAATTTTACTATCATACAAAAGAACAAATCCTCTGACATCTTTCTTCAATAACTTCTCCATTGGAGCAATCACCTCTGCCTATCCTTTGATAAATTTTTGATAGTATCCTATATGTCCCAATGTTTCTCTCAATTACTTAACTCTAGTAGGTGTTGGTAGGTTGACGATGATCACAATTTTGGTAGGGTTGACCAAGATTCCATCGCAACAAACCACATGGACCAACAAAATTCCAAATGGGGACAAAAGATACATTTCTTTAAGTTGAGTGAAATTTGATACTGGTGACATCATTCCAGCATCATCCTGAGGCTATCAATATGATCCTTAATGAGACCAAATACTATCCAATCATCAAAGTGGACCTTAAGAAATGTATGAATATAATATTTGAAGGAAACCACTACTATAATGGAAAAATTAGAAAGAGAATTCTTGAGTCCAAAGGGAATTACCATGTATTGGAAACAACCCCACTCCATCACAAATGTTGTCTTGTGTCGGTCTACCTTTTTTATTCTAATTTGATGGTATCCAGAGAACCCATTAGTGAATGAGTAAATATTTTGACCCCCAACACTCTCCAGTACCTGATCATTTGTAAATGGAGTAAAAAATGGGTCATATAAACAAGAATATTTCAATTTTCTTAGGTCGACGCAAATCTACACTTCACCAGTATCCTTTTTATCTTTCTTTACTGTCAAAATGATCAAATCTTATTCTTCTACATGTTCTATGATACCTGCATCCAACATTCGGTCCAGCCCTGCCTTGAATTTTTCTTATACCATGGATTCAATCGGTATGGTCGCTGCTTGATAGGTTTTGCATCAGGATTTTAAGGTATCTTCATTTCTCAAATGTCTCTAACAATCCCTTTCATATCTGAGAATTTCATAGGGGACATATCCTAAAAATCATGCAACAGGTCTGTGATATTCCTAACAGTCTCTTCATCCCAATAATATCCATTATTGGAAAATTTTGGATATTTTGGGGACCCAATGTTTAATGTCTTGACTTTTAGTGGATTCAGAATTTGATCACTAGAAATATTGAATCCTTCCACTGTGTGCGTACCTTTATATTTTGGTATGTTTATGTCAAGTGGGCCATCGTCATCAGGCTCTCTTGTCACATTATAGGACTCCATCCAATGATGGATTATTGTGATGCACTGATTAAAGTTTGTCATTGTGACAAGGATATATTCAAATATCTTTGTCTTGATTACTTGCAATGCAACATCAATCGATGGATCAATCTAGTAGTTAATTCATCCCATTCAATAGTCCTGTGTCTCAGTTCAACTAATGTATACCGGTTCCTTGGTATCATGTCTAATGCGTGTATGAACTGATGAACCCATTATTGTTGAGGATATACCTCCCATGTCAAACGATAATACTCAATATGTTTGACCAGATTAGTCAATCATGTATATCTTTTACCAATATAACTGATCTCTTCTTTGAATCTTATCTCCATAAATCTTATACATTGTGGAAATTCCGATATGTATTCTTTATGTGCGACCCACCATCTGGTGGGTGTAGCTTCCAACGTAAAGTATAGAGGGGACAAGCGCTGACGTTCTCTGAATGTTTCTTCAAACTCTATCAGAAAAGATGAAAGGTTAGGTAAACCTTCATATGTGGGTAGATCACTTACCTCGATTCATACTTGTCACACATACCATGTAATTCTTGTGCACCTTCTGATGGATACTTAATGCATCTTATTATGCTAGTTTTCCAATACCTCACAAAAATATGATGTACAGGAACTAATACTCCACCAACTAACATTTCCATCGATCCTTGGATTTACATAATCATCCCTTGTAGATGTGATGTTATAAATATGGTCTAGATAATTTCCTTTTTCTTCACTATTGCCTGGATCAACGTATATCTGGCCTTCTAGCGGATCAATTTGTGCGGCCACCCTTAGCTCTGAATCTTCAAATGTTAATATTATTTTCTTCAAATTGATTATGGTATGATTATCAATCACCCGGTTGATCCCTGAAAGTGAAGGATACGGGTTTGTGTCATTGACAATGTCGATTAATTCAAAGTAAACATACGTTCTTAAGCCTTCTACCTCGAAAGACACTTGAGTTAGTTAACCGATAGGTAGGAGTTTCAATTGATTTGCTAATATAGGCCAAATAGGAGACCACTCCAGTTTTGGTTTCCCCATGTTTTCCCATGTTTTTCTTGTCAGAATGTTGACATTAATTCCTAAGTCTAGGATAATATAGTCCATATTGTAATCTCCTATCTGGGAAGTCACCCTTAACTCGCGATCGGTATTTAATATTTTTCCCACATGGTTAATTCTTCTTTCTGGATGTGGCTCTTCTTGAGGTTCTTCTATTAGAGTTGTCAATTCTATGACAACATCTTTATCTTGTATTAGCGATAAGAAACTTTTATAAAACTCTTTAATCTTACTAACCTTTCCTATTAGTTTCCTTCAGAATAGCTGGTCAAACCATTCATGCATCTCCATTTTTGGTATTCTTGGTAATGCAGTAGTAGACATCGATGGTTAATTATTGTCAATGAATTCTGGTCGCACATCTAAGAATACTTCCTTTTCTTTTTGGACACCAAATGGCAATTTATTTTTTGTTGTTGGTTGCACCTGCGGTTGTTCATTCTGTGTTTTTTGATATGCTCAAGTCGCAATACCTCCTTGTTACATCATCAATATTTGGCTCCCTCAGCTCAACAAATATCTTTTGAATATTCTAGTTGGGGTTCATATTGGGATTTTGTAGAGGGTTTGTATTTCCCATATTTCTGGCCCGCCACTTCCCAATCATCTGTGAACATTGTTTTGTAGTCTCATCAAAATATTTGCAATAAGAACATGTATTTTTAGGGATCATAGAGTCCCTGGAAAAATGTGTTGGTTTCCCATAATTATAACGTATGACTTGGTGTCTTCCATGACCAAATCCTCCTCCTTTGCCTTGGCCTCAAAAATTTCCACTCCCCCTGGATTGAGGGTATTTTTGTTGTGCGTATTGATTATGTGGATACTGGGGCTGAGGATATTGTGCTTGTGGATATTCATCTTGATCCCACTCAACTTTCATCTTCTCTTCATTTTTCATTAAATAGTTTTCCACCATTTTATCCTACAACGTCTAGAATGCTTTATAGCCCTTCTTGTGATGGCCTACTGATTTTCAAAATATACAATTTAAACTGTTTGGTGCACTTACAATCTTTTTTAAGTACAAGAACTCTTTTGATCGATGGCCTCTAGTATGACATATTATAAACCAAGGCATACCTTGTGTATTTATCGGTTTCGGCGCTCTCAATGCGACATAATTCATGAGTGTTGGGAAATTATCCTTATGGTGTCCCTATGTTCTGCATCTAGTACACCAAATTTCCTCTTGGATCTCTTTCCCTTTTTAAATATCCTAGAGTTGCAACGTAAGGTTTTCTAGCTGCAACTAAACTTGCATCATTCCTACACTAGTCTCTCCTATAGGTGAGGATTTTAGCTTCATGGTCAGCTCCAAAGATTTGGTCTATGAGAAAATATTTTGTTGCATTAAGGGAATCTAGATGTGCAATAACAACGTTGCAATGAACCATTCTTTGTGATGTAAATATGACATCTAGAACCTTACTTTAGCCATTAACATCTTAAATCTCTGGTCAAAGTCACACACAGACTCTGTAGACAATTTCTTAATCTCTTTAATCTTTGTAATACACTGAGATTCAGATTTACGATTTATGAATTCATCTATTAGTACCACTCAAATTTGGTCAAGTTTTTTCTTTGCGAGTCATGTCGAAACCAGAGAGAACTTAAAATACTAGTCTAGTCCATGACCCCTCAGGTTTGTGATCATATGCGCCTTCTTTATTGCTTCATATTCTACCTGTCGCATGGTCCATACTATTTCACATAGAAACCAAAGTTTCTCTGAGTATTCTAACCCATTTCCATTGAATATCGACATCTTAATATCATTCCCAACCATTATATTGGTCCTTGGTACTGATGGATAAACGTTTTGGCTAGCAGGACTCCCTTGTCCATTATTCCCGGAGTTAGTATTACTTGTATTGATAAACCCACTAGGACATGAGTTTCTGGATCTTACCTTTAGAGATGTACGCGGGGTCGTGGGTGTGCCATATTCGTACTCTGGATATTGGTCTTCTTCTTCTTCTTCCCTTTTAGGCATAGGCTGGTATTCCTCTTCCTTGTCGCAAGAACCTCTGTCAAAGTGCATTGTCAACTTGTAGTCTTATCCTATGGTCATATTGCAACTTCCTCTTCTAGTCACATTTCTTCTTATTTTTCCCGACTGAAATCTCCTTCCACTTCTTAGATGTCCACCCTCTAGTGCAGTTCCGTAATCACCAGGGAACATCTAAACTTACTTTGCTCAATTGTTCTCACACTTATTCTATGACATAAACTTGGTATTTATACACATTTGTTTACTCGTCAGATTCCATTCTCGGGATCACTTTCTTGCATACGCTCATTTTGATCCATATTTTCAAATATGCCAAATACGTTCCTCTGGGTCCATGGAAAAATTCTCTTTCTACTTCACTATATGACCTTATAGTTTCGACAATGATTTCCGTGATATATCTGCCCAAAATACTATCAACTAAGAAATCAACAGCCCTAGATATGGGATTTCTAGTTCTTTTCAACTGTTGAATCAGTAGAGGACTCCACTCTGTTGGTTCTCTTCCTTGGAAATTTCTTGTTGGGTTGCTAGCTTCAACAACCACTCATACAATAGAATAGGAAACTCACAAAAGAAAATTTCATGAATATCTGTATAGAGGGATTGCTCCAACCACTTTATCGGAGTCAACTGCGATCCTTCACTTTCTTCTTGTGCAAAATATAATGCTTTAAAATCCACTCATTCTTGTATTTATATCTTCGTCGGGTGCCAAAACATATCCCTTACAAAATTATTCATGGTCCCGCCAACACATACATTGTTTGGAGTTTCTCCCTTCGACCCGAATTTAGACCCTTGTTTTTTCGTCAAAAAATCCCAAGATATTGGCTTGGTAGAGCAGGGATCAATCGGTATCACATGTGATGCAGATGCAGTATCACTTGAGATATATCTTATGGGTAGCTGCCAAAACCATGTTTTTGCAGTTTGGTGGGGATTTATCCTCTTACAACACCTTACCAACTCGCTCGACCAAAGCTGGTGGTTATATTACTTACTCTTATATTTGTGTGCATTCAATATATTACTCTACTTATCCATTGACATAGATTACAATAGTTAATATAATTCCTTATTAGCAATCCCAACTAACAACAATGCGACATATGCATATAAGGACTAATTCATAAGAAAATATGCATACACTTATTCAAAACATACATTCATTCGACATAAGCACATTCATCAAATATACACATAGACAACATTTAATGTGGATACCCATCCAAGAAAAACCACAAAGGCACTCTTCATATGGGATGATAAATATATGGAACCTTTCATCTGCACACTCATCTTGCAGACTCTATTATAGATCTTCTCTACAATCTATACAATCTTCTATCTCCTCTCATTCCCACTCCTCTCATGTCTCTAAAGTTTCCTCTCCTTATCCCTATCGTCGATGCACACATAGCCTGGATCAGCTCTCTCTTTTCTAAAACTCCAAAACTCTACAAATAGACAACAGACAATAGAGACTAGCATAGACCAACCGAGAGTGTAACCTACACACAACTTGGGTTCTCCCTCTCATAGACTCTTACATGTCATAGTCAACTGAATCCATTTTGTTAGTTGATAAGTTGTGATTCCTATTCTTGTACATTTAGTTACAACTGTCAGTAGGCATTATTGGCCTAAAATACAAAGATGCTTTATTCCCCAAAGCATGTGTTATCCTACCTAACTTCTTACTCATGATTTCTCGGATTTTCCTTTTCAACCGTTTCACATATTCTTCTATCATAGTTCCTTCCGTTGCAACTTCTTTCGTCCCAACTTCCCTTCTGTCATGAACTCTTTCCTCGTGGCTGCTCCTGTCACATCTTCCTCTACAACTACTTCTTCTGTCATAGCTCTTTCTCCGACAACTACTTCCATCGCAACTTCTTCTTCGTTGCAAATTCCTCCTTCATGCGACCGAAATTTTCATATTCTCAAGAAAAATTATTGATGAATTTTTCCTATCCTTCCCTAGGTCTAACATGATGTATTTCCTACTGATCTATATGCTAGTTTATTTCCGAACAAAGGTACTGATGATTCCTCTGTCTCTACTATTGGAGGTGCCGATACATTTGCTGGGTTGAGAAATAGTGATGATGATGATATGTTGATTTGATTATATTTCTACATATCAAAGATTTGTGGTTTTCTATAATTTTATATTTCATTTAAAATTATTAGGCACATTACCCCTTTGCACGGTTTTAAATGTTATGAAGTATTTATGCTATTTTCTATTGAGAAATATATATTATAACGAATTAATTAATGACGGGGAAGACACATGTTACATTTCCAACTATTTCTTTATCATATTAACATTTAAGTCGTTAAAATCAATTTTTATATTGAAGAGTAAATTTATATAAATTGGATTAACTATTAATATATATTAATCAAAATGATTATATATAATAGATTGTAAATTTATATTAATTCAATTTATTATTGATGTTTTATTACTTTGTTAATATTATTATTTGTAAATGTGTATTTAATAACATTAAAATATTTTTGTATTGAATAATAATTTCAAAACTATTCAAGATTTAAGATATCGAACATTCATGTTTGAGTTTGTCAATGAATATATCTAATTTCTAAAATAATATAGATTCATATTAGTTATATAAATTAGATTAACATAGGATTATGTCATTATAAATTTACAATGATTGTATGATTAAAATCAATTTTAATAAAATTTAAATCAATGATTATATGTTGATACATATATGAAATATTTTTTGTCAATTATACAACCATGGCTTTAATTTACAAATCAAAACTACATACATATTTACAAACCAAAACTACACACCTATTTACAAACCATAAAATAAGGTGAATAATTACTAAGCATACATCTTTGTTAACCACTTCATATAAATCCTTATTGTCTCAACCAATTCTAAGATGGATTTTAACCTCCTAGAAATATAGAGATGAAGAAATTCAATACAACTTAATTAATATAACATATTTAATTATTTTATTACAAAGGGAAAAGAAGATTCTCTCTTAAAGTCATTTTTTTCTCCTAAAGAAGATTCCATACCTACACCTTCATCCTTAAAGTCATTTTTTTCTCTTATTGCCATTCAAAAAACATTTACAAAAATTATAACAAAGTGTCATAAATTAATGCAATTATAATTCTTAATATTATTTATAGCAAAGACATCATAAAATACAAACATTCAAATAATGATGGAGAAATTAGAGAGCACCTTAAATTTTGTTGTAAATTGCATTGTTATCAAGGTCATAAATTAAGTCATTGTAGAGCTCAACACTAGTGAAACATTTGTTGAACTTTCAATCTCCATCTAGGTTACAAATGTGTCATTTTTATGTTGGATTTAACATTATAATTAAAATAAAGGAGAACAAAAAACATTACATTATAACACAAATTCAATTCAATTGAATCATATATAAAAAAAACATTGCAGTCTAACATAAATGTCATAAGCCAATGCTACTTAACATTATTTATAATAAAAATATCATAAAATACAAGCATTGCAATATTAATATAGAAATTATAGACCACTGTCAAGTCACAAAGGATATGTTAGCCTTTAAATTCACAAAACAAATTGAGTCATGTAAGTTGTTTTAATGGTGTATTTATATGTATACACAAAACATAATATGAGTAAATTGAACAATGGCATATAATCATTCCATACAATCATTAATTACTTCATAGACGTAAACCATATTTCACATCATATTGGTTGTTAACCAACCGAAATTGTTTAAATCCTGCATTCAATAATCAACTTTCCATTTCCTCTGTCATAACATGAAAATAAACAATATAATTAGACAATCAAAGATAAAAATAAAAAAAATGATATCTCAATCTCTAAATGATGAAATAATACATGTACATATCTCTCTCCATTGCCATCACCCTCATTATATTACTCGGTTGGCATGATAGAACCATTTTTCTCAAAAACATTTTTAGAGCTACGGTCATGTCTTAACATGAACCACCAATATCTATCCAACACATATGGGTAAAAGAACACTTGGTTGCGGTGTTTTGAGAAAACATAAGGCTCCTTCCTTTCATCCCACATATTTCTAGAGTTGATACATATCAAAACACTATCACGATCTTCCTTTACATTATTCATGTTAGATGCGTCCCACCACCCGCACCTAAAAATAAGACATTGGAAATATGAGAAGTCCACTTGAATGATCTCTTGTATATTTCCAACATAACCCAACATCCCTCCTATCAAGTTTGGATCACCGTGGCTAGCATGACTAGATTGGTCGAACTCGAATTTCACTCCAGATTCTTATGTAACACATCCATCATTAGCATCCTCGATGGAAAAATGATGTGCATAATCCCACATAGATGGGAACTGATGCACCTATAATAAAATTTAACAAATGATGGTGTCATATGTCTAATAAGCCAAGCATTAATATATTAAATATAGATGTTATAATTCAAAACTTGCCTTATAAAGTTAGAAATGTACAAAAATATTATATTACCGAGTTGTTGCACCCGATCCCAATGTTTATATCATCCTCGTCTTCAGGAGGGTAACACCCAGATACACCATATTTCTGTCTAACTTGTTCTGCAACCGAGCTATTATGACAAATCATTGGTATATTTTCTTTTAAATGATCTAGAAAAGGCATGTTTCTACTATGCAACAACCTAAATTGTTTTATGTCAATTTTCCATTTCCTCCTCTTCTCTTCATACAATGTGACTCATGACTGTGTTTCCTACGCGTTGTAAAGAATGAATTTATTAATTACATCAATTTCTGAATTCACTGTTGTATTCATGGAAATGAACCCACATTCAGTAAGTATGGAATCAAATATAGATTTTGAATTTTGTTGTGATAGTTACTATGTGGAAATTTGAATATCGAAATATAAGTGACTTACTGGTTAACATGTTCCTTTTTCTGTTCATTTCCAGTACTACCCCCCCTTCTTTTTTTCCTCATCATGTTCATCGTCCCAAATCACCGCGGCTGGTGTGTGGTCAATTTTCTTGATGTACTCACTGACATAATAGAACGAATCATATACTATGTGCCCCTCTTCCATAAACCCCTTAGATTTTTCCCTTTTTTGAACAAATCCATTCACTTTTTCATGAACCTCTCCAAGAAGAACCTTCGACGACATGGGACCACCCTAAATATTTCAACCTCATAAACTATGTGAATTAGAAGATGAACTTGCAAGTCCATGAAACTTGATGACAGTTCCTTCTCAAACATATAAACAATCTTAACTATCTCTTGATGCCATCGTGCAATGATAGCGATGTAAATATTCTTTGATGTGATCCACCATACCAATGCAGATAGTTTAGATATGTAACATCGCAAGTCATTAGTAAATTCATGGTTGACACACCAACACACGAAAAAATGATAATGACCGTATAAAGTAAACCCAAAAATCTAATTTCTTTTTAATTTGTGAGGTAAAAGATATAAATAAAAAAGTAAAAATAATTTTTTGACATTATATGTACCCTTAGAAGGTTGAGATGGTAATGTGATTTCAAACCCGTCAACCTTTTGTCTGCAGTGAAGTAGTGTTGTGGAGTATACCCATAAAAAGAAGGCACCTCGAGCCCAATATAACTTATTTTTCCAAATTAATATCATCTTTCTTCAAAATCTATGGGACATCGCCATTCTTAAATGAAAACGAGGGGCTAGCCTCTCCTTTATTTTCTTGTCTTGGCCAATTCTTCTTTTTGTATTTGAAGAAATAAGATCTTTCCTGATAGCCATGCTGTCACTTTTTTTTGGTGATATGTGACACCCCAAAAAACTTGAAACATTTTCAAAAATATGCATGGGATCTAGTAAGTGGGAATTATTAAGATGCTCACAATATGAGAGCTCATAAAATATTGATTTCCTTTTAATCACTTTGGGAATTTTCTCAACATAGGTGTTGAAGAATTCAGGATCATTGATCATAGGTTGCACATTTCAATAAAACATATCAGTGTATTCCTTCTCCTTCTTTCTATCATATGCTCTAAGCTAGTCAACCAGTGTCATTATTTCAGGCCTTTGGGTTCTCTCTCATTTACCATTGAAATCAAATATTGCTCTTCTATTTGAGTAGTTTTCATCCTCATACTAGAGTCCTCTTTAGGAATGTTGGCCTCCTAAATTTCTATGAGGAGTAAACATCTCTCAAGAGGAATAGTACATTTCTCTCCCAATTGATTGCACACCGGCATCATCATAGGAAGAATTTTTGAGTTGTTCCAGATGGATGGTACCAACCCACCGAGGAGGATATTTATTTTATCACTAGGCTTTCTAGAAGAGGTGAGGACTTACATGATTTCCATGAGGTTCCATATGGAGCTATAATAGAGACTCAACTATTATATGTTCAAATAATGTCGATACCAAAATCATTGACCCTGTTTAGTTCTAGGTGTGCAGTGGGAAACTTTTCCTTTCTTCCTTTTGGTGGAGAGGATGTGAGGTGCCTCTATTATTTGGTGGTGACCATCGCACATTAGACCACTAATGGGAAGCACATTTGATGCCCTCTATTATATTAAGTTGATTCTTTGGTGCATAGACTTAGATGCATTAGGTGGTATACTATTTTTTTTTACAAAAGTTTCATTTTTCTCATAGCCAATGCCATGCATTTATTGACAGGAGGGGGAACTTCCCTTTTGGTTCAAAGTTATTTTGTTTATTTTTTTCTAAACATTTTCCATCCACTAGACCATATTTTTAGTGGTTCCCTCCTAGGTTGATATGATGCCCAAGAGGGGGCATCCATACTTTCCAGCGAGGATTACCCCATACATGTTGCAGATGCTAGGAGATTTGGAGGTCAGATTAGATATTGTTGGATTTCCATACGTGGGATTGGATTGGAGAGGATTTGAAAAAATCTTGTTTACCTAGGATGAGCCACTAGATGATAGAGGTAATTAACTTTAGCATTATTTTTAAATTAATCATATAGTTGTAGTTTATTCTATTTATACTTAATGCAAATGAAATATATTTTCAATTTTTATATTAAATTCATGTTTAATGGAATTGTTTAATTATTATTGTCATGTACTATATATTTTACAGATATCGATACTTTTGATGCTAATGTATATCCTCATCTGGCCTAGGATGATGAGCAGATGGAGGTGGAGGCAGATCAACTTAAGGTCACTTAGTTAGGCTCTAGACCTGGGTTACGCAGGCCATAGGAGAGCTTTTGACAGGACGTCACTAACCAAATAGTGAGATTGCTAATGGATGTGTGGGTTAAACCTGTACCTACTAGATACATTATTAGGGACCCTCGATTTATGGAATGATGGAGGATGATTCCTCATGATTTGAAGAACTTGACGCAGCATGTTGTTGGAGCATGTGATATTATATCTGTGTTCCATCATAATATTTCTTCGACACATGCAGGTAATATGCTTGACTAGATCCTAGTCCACATCCTTCTCCATTAACTACTTCAATTGCTGACATAACCTCCACATCATGTGCACCTTCTCCTTGGCCTCCACCTTCAACATCTCATCCACTTCCTCATGATCCTTCTTTATCATCTCAGACATCTCCTCCACCTCCCTCTCCTTTAACAGATCTAGTATTTGATCTATTATACCTATTAGACCGACCAACCTCTGATCCATTATACATATTCGACATACCAACCTCTGTAGATCCATCATCTCCCCATTATCCTCATGCACTAGTACCCTCATCTTTAGAGAGGATTCTTAGACTGGGTGAGATGATTTGGATTCCTAGTGATGTTTTTCCTACTGATCTACATGCTGGTCTATTTCCTAGTAGAGGTATTGATGATGCCTGTGAATCTACTATTGGAGGTGACAATACATTTGGTGGGTTGAAAAATAGTGATGATGATGATATCTTTATTTGATGAACTTTCTATATATTAAATATATGTGTTTTTTCTTTAATTTTAAATTTCATTTAAAATTATCATGCACATTGCCCGTTTGCATGGTTTTAAATGTTATGAAATATTTCAGCTATTTTCTATTGAGAAATATATATTATAACTAATTAATTAATGAAGGGGAAGACACATGTTACATTTCCAACTATTTCTTTATCATATTAACATTTAAGACGTCAAAATCAATTTTTATATTGAAGAGTGAATTTCTATAAATTCGATTAACTATTAATATATATTAATCAAATTGATTATATATAATTGATTGTAAATTTATATTAGTTCAATTAATTATTGATGTTTTATTACTTTGTTAATGTTATTATTTTTAAAGGATTGTTTTATAACTTTGTTAATATTATTATTTGTAACTTTTTATTTAATAACATTAAAATATTTTGTATTGAATAATAATTTCAAAACTATTCAATATTTAAGATATCAAACATTCATGTTTGAGTTTGTCAATGAATATATCTAATTTCTAAAATAATATAGATTCATATTATTTATATAAATTAGATTAACATAGGATCATGTTATTTGGGGCGGCATGGGGGGGGGTTCATCAACCCGGATGGAAAACTAGAATCAAACTTATCATGGGGACTTGGAAGGGAAACACACAATGTAGAAGAAGCATTATCTCTCTGGCAGGGGCTTCAAATAGTCAGGAGCCATGGAATTAGCAAACTTATAGTGCTGGGAGACTCAAGAATAATAATCCAAGCCCTCGCTGAAAATAATCTCCCTTCCCAGATGCATCTTCGTCAGCTAATCAGGAAAATTCAAGTCCTGGTCAAGTCATTCTGGAAAGTCAAGTTCTTCCATATTCTAAGGAAGTATAATAGTAAAGAAGACCTAGCTACGAACATTACCACCACTCTTGGCATTGGAATTTTGTTGAAAAATTGGGCTAGAACCTTTTTCCAACCTCCATAGGACCTTGGGCCTTGACCCTGCTGTAATAGACCACCTCATTTCCCACATCAGCAACTCTGGGTGCTCCTCCCATGTGGTGAATGTCATTTATTCGTGGAGCAATCTCTAGACTGGATCAGATGCATCTGATAGTACATGCAGTTTGATGACTTATATTAACTCCTATACGGTCGGGCAGGACCGTTCCCAACTCACAGCAGGAATTATGTCCCGTCACCCTTAAGTGAATTCAGATGAGGACCCTTTAGAACTTATGGATTTCCAGAGTGATTTGGGTGGTAAGTTTATAATGCAGGGAAGGAGAAATGGTCGTTGTTTCAATCTTTGGTTTGTCTGCATCAATGAGGAATTTATGGGCTTACTAAGTGTTCAGGATGTTATCTTCACCATGGACGTGTCCTCAGAATCCTATGAATCCATGGCCTCATATCCGCTTTCTCAATTCATGAAAATGGACATCAGAGATATAAAGAATAATATTAACAAAATGAACCAATATTTGGGAAAGATCGATTCAGGGGGAGGTCGTCAGTTGGAAACAATTGAAAGGGATATGGCTTTCCTGAGGAATGAATTTTCCTGATCGATTTCTCGAACTGAAAATGCTTTGAAATGAATGCTGGCAGAATTATAAATCAAATTCTATAAGTTTCAACTGAAGGTGTTGAAGCTGGAAGCAGCAAAGTTCTTAGGTTCATCCTCTCACCATGGCAAGAAAGCTAAATGATTATTGGTCTGTTAGGAATTCGTTTTTGGTCTTCTTTTTTCTATGTTGATGTAATTAGTAATTAGCATGTAGCTAGTAGTTCTCTAGCTCTCTTTGATATACTATGTTGACTATATAGGTAACAATCCATACTCACAAAGGATTTCCATTTTCTGAACTCTATTTGTCGCTTCCTTAAGGGCACCTATGATTTTTTGTGGCAATGTTTTTGTGGTTATACCACCTTATATATATAAATCATAACCGTACTATCTAAAAAAAAACATAGGATCATGTTATTGATGATGATGATGATGATTAACATCCACTAAGACCAACTTTATCTATCGAACCTTAAGAAGGATAATACTTGGTTTACTTTAAAATATTATTCATGTGCTCAAAAAACTTGCCAATATTATATGATTAAAATCAATGTTAATAAAATCTAAATAAATGATTATATGTTTATACATATATGAAATATTTTTAGTCAATTATACAACCATGAATTTAATTTACAAATCAAAACTGCATACCTAATTACAAACCAAAACTACGTACCTATTTACAAACCATAAAATAAGGTGAATAATTACTAAGCATACATCTTTGTTAACCGCTTCATATAAATCCTTATTGTCTCAACCAATTCTAAGATGGATTTTAACCTCCTAGAAATATAGAGATGAAGAAATTCAATCCAACTTAATTAATATAGCATTTAATTATTTTATTAAAAAGGAAAAAGAAGATTCTCTCTTAAAGTGATTTTTTTCTCCTAAAGAAGATTCCATACCTACACCTTCATCCTTAAATTCATTTTTTTCTCTTATTTCCATTCAAAAGACATTTGCAAACATTATACCAAAAGTGCAATAAATTAATGCAATTATAATTCTTAACATTATTTATAGCAAAAACATCATGAAATACAAACATTCAAATATTGATGAAGAAAATAGAGAGCACTTTAAATTTGGTTGTAAATCTCATTGTTATCAAGGCCATAAATAAAGTCATTGTAGATCTCAACACTAGTAAAAATTTTGTGGAATTTTCAATCTACATGTAGGTTACAAATGTGTCATTTTTATGTTGGAGTTAACATTATAATTACAATTAAAACAAAAAACAAAAAAAAACATTACATTATAACACAAATTCAATTCGATTGAATCATATAATAAAAACACATTACATTCTAACATAAATGTCATAAACTAATGCAATTATAATTCTTAACATTATTTATAATAAAAAATCATAAAATACAAGCATTGCAATATTGATATAGAAATTAGAGACCACCTTCAAGTTACGAAGAATATGTTAGCCTTTAAGTTCACAAAAAAATTTGAATCATATAAGTTTTTTTCATGGTGTATTTATATGTATACAAAAAAAATAATATGAATAATTTGGACAATGTCATATAATCATTCCACACAATCATAAATTACTTCATAGACGTAAACCATATTTCGCATCATATTGGTTGTTAACCAACTAAAATTGTTAAATACTGCATGCAATAACCAACTTTCCATTTCCTCTGTCCTAACATGAAAAATAAACAATATAATGAGAAAATCAAAGATAACAATAACAAATGATATCTTAATCTGTAAATGATGAAATAAGACATGTATATCTCACTTGCCATTACCATCACCCTCATTATCTTCCTCGGTTGGCATGATAGCACCGTTTTTCTCAAAAAATATTTAGATCTAGGGTCGTGTCTTAACATGAACCACCAATATCTATCCAACAAATATGGGTAAAAGAACATTTGGTTGCAGTGTTTTGGGAAAACATAAGGAACCTTACTTTCATCCCACCTCTTTCTAGAGTTGATACATATCAAACCACTATCACAGTATTCCTTTACATTATTTATGTTAAATGCGTCCCACCAGCCGCACATAAAAATAAGACATTGAAAAGATGAGAAGTCCAATTGAATGATCTCTTTTATATTTCCAACATAACCCAGCATCCCTCCTATCAAGTTTTGATCACCATGGATAGAATGATTGGATTGGTCGAACTTGACTTCCACTCCATAGTCTTGTGTAACACACCCATCACTAGCATCCTCAGTGCAAAAATGATGTCCAGAATCCCACATATATGGGAACAAATGCACCTGTAATAAAATTTAATAAATGATGGTTTCATATGTCTAATAATCCAAGCATTAATATATTACATATAGATGTTATAATTCAAAAGTTGCATTATAAAGTTAGAAATGTACATAAATATTTTATTACCGAGTTTTTGCACCCGATCCCAATGTTTAGAGCATCCTTTTCTTCTAGAGGGTAACGACCAGATACACCATATTTCTCTCTAACGTGGTCTAGAACCCAACTATTGAGACAAATCATTAGCATATTTTCTTTTAAATGATATGGAAAAGGAATGCTGATACCATGTAACCACCTAAATTCTTTTATGTCAATGTCCCATTTCCTCCTCTTCTCTTCATACAATGTGACCTATGAATGTGTTGCCTCTGCGTTGTAAAGAATGAATTTATTGATTACAACATTTTATGAATTCATTGTTGTATGCATGGAAACGAAACCACATTCAATAAGTATGGAATAAAATATAGATTTTGAAGTTTGTTGTGAATAGTTACTATGTGGAAATTTGAAGATCGAAAGATAAGTGACTTACTCTTTAACATGTTACTTTTTCTGTTCATTTCCAGTACCCCCCCTTCTCTTTTTTACTCATCATGTTCATCATCCCAACTCGTCGCGCTTGGTGTGTGGTCTATTTGCTTGATGTACTCACTGGCATAATAGAACGACTCATATAATGTGTGCCATCTCCCATGTACCCCTTGGGGTTTTCCCTTTGTCGAACAAAACCTTTCACTTTTTCATGAACCTCTCCAAGAATAACCTCCAACGACATGAGACCACCCTAAATATTTCAACCTCCTAAACTAGGTGAATTAGAAGATGGGCCCACAAGTCTATGAAACTCGGTGACAGTTCCTTCTCAAACATAAAAAAAATCTCAACTATATCTTGATGCCACTGTGCAATGATAGCGATGTAAATATCCTTTGATGTGATCCACCATACAAATGCAGATAGTTTAGATAGTTTACACACCCACACATGAAAAAATGATAATGAAACTATAAAGTAAACCCAAAAAGTTAATTGCATTTTAATTTGTGTGGTAAAATATATAACTAAAAAGTAAAAATAATAATTTGACATTATATGTACCCTTAGAAGGTTGAGATGGTAATGTGATTTCAAACACAACAACTTTTCGTCTACAATGAAGCAATGTTGTGGAGTAGACCCATAAAAATAAGGCACCTTCAGGCCCAATATAACTTCTTTTTCCAAATTAATATCATCTTTCGTCAAAATCCATGGGATATCACCATTCTTAAATGAAAAAGAGGGGCTACCCTCTCGTTTATTTTCTTTTCTTGGCCAATGATTCTTTTTAGTATTTGAAGAAATAAGATCTTTCTCGATAGCCATCTTGTCACATTTTTTGGATGATATGTGACACCCCAAGAAACTTGAAACATTTTCAAAAATATGCATGGTATCTAGTAAGTGGGAAATCTTAAGATGCTCCCAATATGAGAGCTCATAAAATATCAATTTCCTTTTCATCCATTTGGGAATTTTCTCAACATAGGTGTTGAAGAATTTAGGATCATCGATCACAGGTTGCACATTTGAATCAAACATATGTGTGTATTCCTTCTCCTTCTCTCTATAATATGCTCTAAGCTAGTCATCCAGTGCCATTATTTCAGGCCTTTGGGTTCTCTCTCGTTTACCATTGAAAGTAGATCTTGCTCTTCTATAAGAGTGGTTTTCAGGGAACTTCTAAGAGTAATCCCAATGAACGGTGGCTTTGATGAGTGGTTGGTGGTCTACAAAATTTGTAGTTTATTAACAACTCATCACCAAGAGACAAACTACGTATTGCATGTACAACAACAAATATGGATGCTTTCCTTTCCATAAAGAATCTTGGTCATTTAAGTGTTCCTCAAATGAATAATTTGCAGAAAATAAAGAGAATCTAGAACTATTTATGAAACATGAAATGTTCCCATGAGTGCATGGATGACCATCTATATATAACATGTTCTTCCTATTAAAATTTCCAGAAACATAACAATTCGTGCACATACTATAGATGGAAGTGATATGCTTGTATTTAATAATATTCCAGTAATAATACCAACAATATATAGGACCAAAAAATGGCATAAGTGATACTAACTCTTTGGGAGGAATGAGTACATGATAAAGGATAAACAACCCAAGATTTGAAGCTTCAATATTAGACTTGGCAATCAGAAAATGATTAGCAAAAAAGGAGAATTTGGTTCCAACTTTAGGAACAGGTAGAGAAGATGGACAAGCACCATGTACAAAGCGTGGTTGTAATAAGTTTGATATTTACTTTGCAAATTCACAGGAAGGGAGAAATCATCGCTACCCTCAAACAATTGGATAGACCTCGATGTGTACTTGGACAATTTTTCTATCAAATCATGCATCTATTTGGATCTTCTAGCAGATATGGGTTGGGTGGAACTCATATCATACTTTAGATCACTACAACTTTTAGTTAATTGAACATAAGTAGAGGGGTTCATCAATTTAGGATGATACAGTTCTTTTGGCTTCCAAAAGTTTCAAAAAAGAACATAAGGAAGTGTTCCTGTGTTCCTTTTATATATCACCTATTGGATTTTCTTACTGCAATAGGGGGTATTAGACCATCAACATTGGGTAATATATGATTGATGTAATGGGTCAGTGTGACACACCAAGGGTTCTCCTTCAACCCTTAACATTTTTAACAACCACAAACTATTGGGGTGTCATAAAATAGTTCTAGCTCATGATGAATTACCGTCAATGAATCAGGATTGTGGATTGAAGATGGCATGTTACAATTAGTGGGGTAAATCAATTGACCATTTTCATTGATGAACTTCTTGTGGTATCTTGATCCTGATAAGAGATTATGGCATTTTGAAAATGGTGGAATGTATTGTACATCTGAACTCGAACTTGAATGGAGATCCTACAATAAATAATAAATTGATATTCAAATTCACATGGTACTCATTAAACACCTCCTTTCGTAAACTTTTTGAACGACGTTATTTGATCTTAGGACCACAAATTGGACATGTAAATTTCCCTTTGTTTGAAGACCTACATAAAGAGTAGATGGATTAACATTGACAATTATAATTATATAAAATTAATGGATTATTTTAAAAAACATGAATGCATAATATATCAACATCATAAAATTAAATACTATTAAAGTCGACGTTATAATTACATACCAAAAAAATGGGTTAACCCTAGGGAATCATGTATTGTCCATGTAATCATTGCATGGAATTGAAATTACTTCATCGTATTGGTATAGATACATCATACATAGTGATGCCATTCCATAGCTTTAGTAGTTCGTCAATAAGAGGCTCGATATATACATTCATATCTTTAACTTGGTACTTACTTGATTGATTTGAACATATAAAATATATAATTATTAGAACCATTAAGATATATAAATAATACACAATAGTTAAGGAAAAAAAATATATGACATTATGCAACAAAATACGACAAGTGAAAGGCCACTATATCAAAAAAATATTGTTGTAAACACATACATGGAATAATTATTACCAACATTATGTGTTCCTTCCTTATTGACAACCATGGAGGAATGTTATTGTTGAAAACAAAAATAGGCCACACCGAGTAAATATATCTCTTCTCTGCATATGGATTGACACCATATGCTACCAAATAAATCCTAACATTACGAGGTTCTTCTTTAAAGTGTGGCCATGTTTCCTCCATATATCTAAATGTAGAACCATCTGCAGAAATTCAAAGAATGTCATCTTGAATTCTACTATGTGCATGGTAATCCATAAATTGTTCTATTTTTTGCACCTGAATAGTCATTGCAAACATGGAATAATGGGAATATAACGAAGAACCTTGCGAGGAACCTTTTTTGTTACTTGATCTGTCTGATATCTACTGATATGACATTTTGGACATTCTGTTTCAAATTCATGCTATTTATAATATATGATATGGTCATCGGGGCATGCCTCAATTGCTTCATACAGCATTCAAATTTCTTTCATACTGACAAATAAATCTCGATATGTGCGAGGTAAAATAATCAGCGATGGTAACAAAAATTCAACTATCAAGCTACAACAAATTAAAGTAAAAAACTAGTTAATAAAATATATAAATACTATTAATGAAACATGTTTCATCTGTATTAATTTTAATTATGAATTAACAATGAAATTATCAGAGGATGAAAGATAACCTTTATCACGATCATATGTATGTGATGGAATATATTACATACCTTAAAATATGTGTGACTAATACATTTTAAATACCATTCATAACCTTTAAGTTTATTATTAACAATATAGCAGAGAGAATATTTATGTTGGAGCCTACATAAAGGGGTTCACATGCCTTCTCAAGAAGAGGTAAATCATGAACATCATCAAAGTCATCATTTTCATGATCATGATCGTCATCATCCATTCTAACATAAAATGTATCATGGATCAATGTATTTTTACTATCATCTTCAACTATGTCGTCAGTATGATCATCTTCTTCAATATGATCATTAACTTGTTCTTCATTATTCATAGCTCCATGGTCCATCCGTGCTTGTTTTGAAAGCACATCCTCTGGAGATATGCCATAGGATGTCTCTTCTTTATAATTATGTGAAACCATCAAGATATATTAGTTAACATAAGAAATATAAATGGTACATACATTTACAAAACCAAGAGGGGGCATCCATACTTTCCAGCGAGGATTACCCCATACATGTTGCAGATGCTAGGAGATTTGGAGGTCAGATTAGATATTGTTGGATTTCCATACGTGGGATTGGATTGGAGAGGATTTGAAAAAATCTTGTTTACCTAGGATGAGCCACTAGATGATAGAGGTAATTAACTTTAGCATTATTTTTAAATTAATCATATAGTTGTAGTTTATTCTATTTATACTTAATGCAAATGAAATATATTTTCAATTTTTATATTAAATTCATGTTTAATGGAATTGTTTAATTATTATTGTCATGTACTATATATTTTACAGATATCGATACTTTTGATGTTGATGTATATCCTCATCTGGCCTAGGATGATGAGCATATGGAGGTGGAGGCAAATAAACTTAAGGTCACTTAGTTAGGCTCTAGACCTGGGTTACGCAGGCCATAGGAGAGCTTTTGACAGGACGTCACTGACCAAATAGTGAGATTGCTAATAGATGTGTGGGTTAAACCTGTACCTACTAGATACATTATTAGGGACCCTCGATTTATGGAATGATGGAGGATGATTCCTCATGATTTGAAGAACTTGATGCAGCATGTTGTTGGAGCATGTGATGTTATATCTGTGTTCCATCATAATATTTCTTCGACACATGCAGGTAATATGCTTGACTAGATCCTAGTCCACATCCTTCTCCATTAACTACTTCAATTGCTGACATAACCTCCACATCATGTGCACCTTCTCCTTGGCCTCCACCTTCAACATCTCATCCACTTCCTCATGATCCTTCTTTATCATCTCAGACATCTCCTCCACCTCCCTCTCCTTTAACAAATCTAGTATTTGATCTATTATACCTATTAGATCGACCAACCTCTGATCCATTATACATATTTGACATACCAACCTCTGTAGATCCATCATCTCCCCATTATCCTCATGCACTAGTACCCTCATCTTTAGAGAGGATTCTTAGACTGGGTGAGATGATTTGGATTCCTAGTGATGTCTTTCCTACTGATCTACATGCTGGTCTATTTCCTAGTTGAGGTATTGATGATGCCTGTGAATCTACTATTGGAGGTGACAATACATTTGGTGGGTTGAAAAATAGTGATGATGATGATATCTTTATTTGATGAACTTTCT